>PISX010001912.1:0-177480 GCA_004024625.1 Mellivora capensis | reverse complement strand
CTCTGTAAGATGATGCCTGCCTGTAAGTAGAGAAAAGCAGTTTTATGCTCCATTGAGTTTAAACATTAATGGGGCTGGTGTAGCTATTGTCTCTAACCCAGCATCTCTGGGAGTCGGTTCTGTCTTCTTGTCAGGGTAATTCCCAGAGTGTTCTTAGTACTATAGGAAATGGAGCTTTGAGACGACATTCTTTTAAAAATCTTCCCTTTGTAATGTTGCTTTTGTGTGGAGATTGCTATGTAAATATGCCTGGCGATTGGTTATTATACTCTTCATTATAGAGATGAATTCATTAGAGAAGACCAACTCCATTTTCTGGGGCCACTTCTCTGGGGAGCTCTGAGAAAAGGAAGTGCTGTGCTGGACCAGTGGGAGGCGGAGAAGTGCCCTGGATTAGGAATCAAAATGCTCGAGAGACTCAGATGCAATTTAAAGTAATGAGAGGGCATCAAGAAAGGACTCGATGAGAGCTGTGCGCTGGGCATGGGGGCTGCCTGCCTGGAGAGAGATGCTCACGGAGGGTATTCAGAACCCCCCCGTGGAAGGACTCAGAATTTAAGGGCTTTCTGCATTAGTCTACGCTGCATTGAATTCTTCCCCAAGGATTTGCTTTCCACATGGACTTTGTTTTCAGTTAGCTGCACTCAGAGATACCAGCAGGGGTGCAGTGGAATGGACTCTAGGCTTATAATGCCATCTGGATCCAGAAACTTCATCCTTCTATGCCTCAGATTCTGAATGTGTAAAATGGGGGACGATCGTTTCTTTACAAAAATGTTATATGGCTATGAGAACATGTATGGAAAGGCTGAGCACATGGGCCCTTGGGTTGACATTGGAGTTAGGCTCTGGGCAGTAGAAATAATTTTAGTGATGTTCAAATTAAAAAGAAGGCAAATTCTGTGGGCCACTGGCCATCTGTGGCATAGCCATGCAATGGAATATTACTCAGCTGTGAAAAAAGGAAAGAACTGCTCATCTGCTACATTCCACTGAAGGGAAAGAAGCCAGACCCAGAAGGTCACATATGATCCAGCTATATGGAACATCCAGAAGAGGTCATTCATAGAGCCAGAAAGCAGATTGGTGGTTGCGTAGGTCTGGGGGGTGGGAATGTGAGGGGGTGCATAGAGATGGCTGCTAATGGGTACAAGGTTTTCTTTGGGGAAGCTGAAGGTGTTTGGGAACTTGACAGAGATGGTAGCTACACAACACCATGGGTGTCCTAAATGCCACTGAATTGTGCGTGCATGCTCTCTAAAATAGATAAATAAATCTTTTTTAAAAATTGCCTTGGACAAAACTGCAAGTTCAGATAACAGAATGGTGGTTGCCAAGGGTTAAGAGAGGAGAGCTCGGGGAATTTTGGAGGGTGATGGGACCGTTCAGGGTCGTGATTGTGATAATGGGTACATACAGCTATACATATGTCCTAAAACTCAGAACTGTGCACATGTGATTAAGTCAAACATCTTGAGATGGGGAGTTTATCCTGGATTATCCAGGTGGGCCCAATGTAATCACAAGGGTCCTTATAAGAGGGAAGAAGAAGGGTCAGAGGCAGAGAAGGAGACATAGAGGTTGGAGGACTGTGATGGCTGGTTTGGAAGGGTTTGTGAGCCAAGGAGAGCAGGAAACCCCTCACACTGGAAAAGGCAAGGAAACAGAAGCCTCCCCCCGCCCACTCCCACCCCAGGCCTCCAGAAAAGAGCACAACCCTATTGACATCTTGATTTTAACCCAGTGAGACCCACTTTAGGCCTCTGACACTAGACCTGTAAGAAAATGAATTTATGTTGTTTTAAGCCACTAGAGTGTGCGGTATAATCTGTTACAGAAGCAATAGGAAACTAATACACATTCTAGTACAGAAAACTGTGTAAATAAATGATTATTGTACTCTACCTTCAAAATGGGTTCTAAAAGAATTGGCTTCCAAGTATAGTGTTTCAACCCCAAAAGGAGCAGCTCAACCCAGTCAAAGTGAATTAGGAAATAGTTTCTGTGAAAGTGACTCGGGCTGACACTCAAGGATGGTGTGGCAGTGTTGACAAAATCCCATTCCTTCTTCTCCAGGAGCATAGCTAGGATGTTGCCCAGACCCCCTCGCAGTGAAGTGTGGCCAAATGATGGAGCAAAAACAGTGCGCTGACCCATTAAAAACCTCCCACATAGGATCGTCCAGTGCTCCCTCCTGTTGGGCAGACAGTCTGTCCATGCCTGGGGCGGTCTTAGAGGCCTGGTGAGGGAAGATGGCAGCCCCCACCCTCACCGCCACCACATGACATCCAGAAATATCAATCCAGATCATTAGGAGAACGTGAAAATGACTTTGTGTTCAACACAGAAGTTTTGAAATTTGTTACAGCAAGTGGCATCACCCTAACCAGTAGAGATGGGGAACGGCTAAGAGGGGAGAGAGAAGTGGGGAGAGTAGCACACCAAAGCAACTTGGAAAAGCTCAGGGTGGTTGGAAGCAAGTGGCAGAGGTGAGAAAGGGGACCTGTGAGGGCTGGGGGTGCTGCGCTGCAGAGCACAGGGTTCACTTGTGGGCACTGGTGCATGAGGGGACCTGATCTGCATTTTGAAGAGGGCAGTACCCCCCAAGGAGGTAAACCCCAAAGACGTGAACTCGAAGGCCAGATGTCTGTTCAGACTCATGGCAAGTAGAGGCCTCCCGGTGTTAGGAAGTCCTCCACCATCTGGACGGGCGCAGCCCAACCCTTCCCTTCTCCCATGCCACAGCTTGTGTCACCCTGGCCTTCCTCCCAGGAACACAAGTTCCATTTCCCAAGTCTCACAGCCCCTGAGTTTCACAGAATCTTGGTTAAGTTTGTCCTAGAAAGGGCAGGTTGCTTCAAGTAGGCCATCCTGCCGTTCTGAGTTTTCCTCCCTGGGTAGCTTTGTTTCTGGTTTCGGGGGGGGTGGGGGACACAGGTGAGTCTATGCATCTGTAGACCCCAACCTGAAAGGACCTGAGGCCTTCTCTTTCCCATTTCAGATTCCTGCCTCCAGATCTCAGGCCCTCCCTGGAGACATTGCTGGCCTTATCCACAGAACTACATGACCTCATTTGGAAAAACATAAATCCCGCCCCACTACCTGCCCATTTGGAAATGCAGACTTGAGGGCACTGTCTAAATTCATTTTTAGCTATTTCTAGCCTACATCCCTAGGTCTAGCGAGCTGTGCATGGCCTCCAACTTCCCTGTGTAGTCCTGACCACCTTCAGCGGAGGATACCGGGTTGGGAGTTGGTGACCTGGGTTCTAGTTCTGGTTCTTCCAGTACCTGGATGCTGAGAAGGGCAGTCCTTGCTCTGGGCTTCAGTGTCCCCATTTGCAAAGCAAGGGGTTTGGACTCAATTGCTAGAGGCTTCCCTGGCTCTGGGAGCCTGGGTGGGCAGTTTGGTTGATACACAGGCTCATAATTTCTTGAGTTTCCTCATATTCTTTTTATAAAATTAGGATGGCCAGAAGCTAGTTTCAAAAAAGATGATGAGGGGACAAACAGGCTTCTCTGTGTTATTTACTCTGTTTCCAACTTTGTAAAATAGACATAATAAAAACATCTAACTCAGGACCAGTTTTAAGCAGGGAAGGATGAGTCAGCTGCATCTAGTGACCAGCTTCCCAGCCTCCAAGTAAATGATGGCCCTTTGCCTATCATCCAGGCCCATCAAATGCACACTTCTAGATACCGATGAGCCTGGATTTGGAGTTCATTCTTCTCTCTCTTCTACTACGTGGCTTTATTTTATTTTTTCAAATGGATTTTTTAAATGGAATTTTAAAAAAAGATTTTACTTATTTATTTGCCAGAGAGAGAGAGAAAGAGCACAAGCGGGGGGGTAGCAGGCACAGCAAGAAGCAGACTCCCCACTGAGCAGGGAGCCAGCCAGGGGACTCAATCCCAGGACCCTGGGATCATGATCTGAGCCAAAGGCAGACACTTAACCGACTGAGCCACCCAGGTGTCCCTAGTATGTGGTTTTAATATTTTCTTTTCTAGCAGTCTTGCTCTATTTTTGGCTTGGGTATATATATAAATTTGTGGATGTAGATGGGCTATACATTTAAATAAATAAAAACTGGGGTGTCTGGGTGGCTCAGTGGGTTAAAGCCTCTGTCTCCGGCTCGGGTCATGATCCCAGGGTCCTGGGATCGAGCGGGCTCTCTGGTCCATGGGAGCCTGCTTCCTCCTCTCTCTCTGCCTGCCTCTCTGCCTACTTGTGATCTCTGTCTATCAAATAAATAAATAAAAATCTTTATAATAAATAAATAAATAAATAAATAAATAAAAACTGTTGTGTTCCCAAAAGAACAAACAAAACCTGCAAGGTTTAATTGGACAAGAGCTTAGGTAATGATATCTAACACTTATATGTAGTTAACATATGCCATGTACTGAGCTTAATGCTTTATGTATGTTTTATTTTATCCTTAAAACAAATGTACAAGTCAGATACTGTCTCTGAGAATATTATCTCTGGAGAATAGAGAAGTAGGAGAAACAGCCAACCCTAAAGAAGTGGGTCGCACAGCTCACAAGTGGGAGACTGTGGCTGGGTTTCTCTTGGTTCTAGCATCGGAAGTCCAGTGTCCTGGGAAATCCCCCAAGTCCCAGGCAAGCCAGGACAGTTGGTCACAACTCGGGTTCTCAGCATATTGTCTCAGGGGATATTCTGCAAGTTTTTATGAAAATGCGGGTCATTATTTTTTGTATTACAATTTTTACCAGGTATAACTTTTTCACCTCTTACTCTCCTTTCCACCATAATATCCCTAAGAAAATATTATTAGCTCTGTCAAACCACTTCCTGTGCTTACAGGAGGAGGATAGGAGTTTGTTTAAGAGTACCCAGGGTAGGGGCACCTGGGTAGCTCAGTGGCTTAAGCCTCTGCCTTTGGCTCAGGTCATGATCTCAGGGTCCTGGGATCGAGCCCCACGTCGGGCTCTGTTCAGCGGGGAGCCTGCTCCCCCCCTCCTCTCTGCCTGCCTCTCTGCCTACTTGTGATCTCTCTCTCTGTCAAATAAGTAAATAAAATTTTACAAAAAAAAAAAAAAAAAGAGTACCCAGGGTGAAGGGTGCCTACGTCTTACCTTTAACCAGAACTGACTTTTCTGGCAAGACAGGGTTCCTTGGAACCTCCTGCTTTGAAAATCAACGGACTCAGGGGCCCCTGGGTGGCTGGCTCAGTCAGTTAAGTGTCTGCCTTCAGCTCAGGTCATGATCCCGGGGTGCTGGGATGGAGTCCTGCATCAGGCTCCTTGCTCAGCAGGAAGTCTACTTCTCCCTCTCCCACTGCCCCCTCCCTGATTGTGTACTCGCTCTCTCTTTCTCTCTCTCTCAAATAAATAAAATCTTGGAAGGAAGGGAGAAAGAATAAATCAACAGGGCCTTTTCTCTGGGTTCTGAGGACCTGGCTGGGAGTTTTAAAATGTTACCTGGGATACTGGTTTTATACTGGTACAGTGAAGTCAACAGATCAGTAAACTCCAACCACCGAAATGAGAGTTTGTTACTCGTGGTTCCTAAAAGTTCAGGGCCTGCTGGATCCCAAGCAGCCTTCAGCCAGAACACCAGCTGCATGGGAAGAGTGAAGGCAAGGAACAAATCAATGAGTAACCCCTGAGCTCCTTAGTGCTGTCCCCTAAACCTGGATCCTTAAAGGGGACAGTACCTTTTTCCGTTCTGAACAATGAAAGTACATTGCAAATCAAGCCATTTTGAAACATGGTTGATTAGTGGTTTCCATACAAAGAAAAAATTCTCTAAAAGCTAACCAGCCCAACACGAGTGTAAGATAGTAACTTTGGGGGCCCTGTGTCTTAAAGTGGTTCTTTTTTTTTCCCCCGCACCCCTCTATAGAAGTAGTTCTAAGCCTCAAAAAAAAAGTCAATGGAATTTGCCCTATGATCCCGCAATTCCAGTTCTGGGCACATACCCCAAATCGGGAAAGTGGAAAGCAGGGACCCAAATAGATACTTGAGACACCCGTGTTCATAACAGCATTCTTCTCAATAGCCTTCACTTTGGAGGCGACCTTAATGTCCACCAACAGAGAAATGGTGTGTGTACATATCGTGGAATACTATGCAGCCTTAAAAAGGACAGAGATTCTGACACATGCTACAACGTGGATGAAATTTGAGGACAGTATGCTTAGTAAAATAAGCCAGACACGAAAGGACAAATGTGGCATGATGCTGTTTATAGGAGGGATGTCGAGGAGTCACATTCAGAGAGCCAGGCATTGAGATGGTAGCTTCCAGGGGCTGGGGGAGGGTGACAGGGAGTTAGGATATAGTGGGTATGGGGTTTCAGTTTGGGACGATAAGTGGGCGGTGGTGACGGTTGCACAACAAGGTGAATGTACTTCATGCTCCTGAACTGTACGTTCAATACGGTTAAGATGGTGAATTTTAGGGTCTGCATATTTGACCACAGTAAAAAAGAGAAAAAGGGTGCCAGTTGCAAAGAAGAGGGAGGAGGAGGAGAAGAAGTAGTAGCAGCAGCAGCTGGTGGTGGTGTTGGCAGGGATGTGGAGAGACTGGAGGCCTTCCCATAACTTGCTGGTGGGAAGGTAAAACAGTGTAACTGCTTTGGGAGTCAGTCTGGCAGTTCCTCAGAAAGTTAAACATGAAGGTAGCAGAGGACCCAGCACTTCCGCTCCCGGATGTACACCGGCCAGAGCAGACAGCATGCGTTCGTACATGTAATCAGCATTATTGACTGGAGCCCCAAAGTGCAAACAATCCAGATGTCTATCACCTGACAAATGAATAAACAAAATGCACCAATTATTCACACACGGAGTGCTATTCGGGCACAAAAAGGGTCTAAGGACTGATACGTGCTATACCATGGACGAAACTAGAAAATATTATGCTCAGAGAAAGAGCAAGGAAAAAAGGCCATATCTGTGATTCAATTTATATGAAATGTCCAGATAGGCAAATCTAGAGAGACAAAGCCAATTGCAGGGCATGGGGAATGACCGCTTAATCAGTATAAGTTTCCTCTTTTTTATTTTTTTGAGGTTTATTTATTTGAGGCGGGGAGGGCAGAGGGAGAGGGAGACAATGAATCTCAAGCAGACTCCCTGCTGAGTGTGCGGCCTGACTTGGGGTCCATCCCAGGACTTTGAGATCAGGACCTGAGCCGAAATCAAGTCAGCCGCTTAGCTGACTGAGCCACCCAGGTGTGCAGTAGAGGTTATCTTTTTAAGGTGATAGAAATTTGTGGAATTAGATAGTGGGGATGGTTGTGCAACACTGTGAATATACTAGAAAACAAAACAAAACAGTGAGTTCCACATTTTAAAAGGGTGAGTTTGGGGGCATCTGGGTGGCTCAGCGGATAAAGCACCTGCCTTTGGCTCAGGTCGTGATCCCAGAGTCCTGGGATTGAGTCCGCATCGGGCTCCCTGCTCAGTGGAGACCCTGCTTCTCCCTCTGCCACTCCCCCTGCTTATGCTCTCTCGCTCTCAAATAAATAAAATCCTTTAAAAACAAACAAACAAAAACAAAAGGGTGAGTTTTATGGTATGTGAGTTATATCTCAATATAGCTGTTACAGGAAAGATATTGCTAAAAAAATAAAATGCCATAAACCAAGTGAAAATTGGGCAGGGGCGCCTGGGTGGCTCAGTGGGTTAAGTCTCTACCTTCAGCTCCGGTCATGATCTCAGGGTCCTGGGATCGAGCCCCACATCGGGTTCTCTGCTCGGCGGGGAGCCTGCTTCCTCCTCTCTCTTTCTGCCTGCCTCTCTGCCTACTTGTGATCTCTGCCTTTCAAATAAATAAAATCTTAAAAAAAAAGAAAACTGGGCAAAAAAATTGAATAGACATTTCATTAAAGAAACACAAAAGGCCCAATAAGTACACAAAAAGATGCTTGATGTCGTTAGTCATTAGGAAAATGCAACTTAAAACCACAATGAGATTCCAGTGTACAGCCACTAGAGGGCTCTTAAAAGAGACAGACAATGCCAACTGTTGGCAGAGATGTGGAAAGACAGGAGTCCTCAGACATGCTGGTGGGAATGCAAAATAGTCAGCTACTTTGGAGAGCAGTTTGGCAGTTTCTTAACTTTTTTTTTAAAGTAATCTCTACACCCAACATGGACCTCGAACTAATGACCCTGAGACCAAGAGTCACATGCTCTACCGACTGAACGAGACAGGAGCCCCTGTTCAGCAGTTTCTTAAAAGATTAAACATAAACTTAGCATATGACCAAGGAATTCCACTCCTAACACTCTACTCAAGAGAAATGGAAACGTACGTCCACACAAAGACTTGGACGTCAATGTTCATAGCAGCATTAGTCATAGCTCCAAATTGGAAACAATCCACGTGTCTGTCAACCGGTGAGCAGATAAACAAATGTGGGCATCGCCGTCCACTGGAACACTAGTAAGCAATAAAAATAAATGAATTACCAACAAGCGCCAAAACACGAATCTGGAAAACGCTATGTTAAGTGAAGAAAGTCAGAAGCCAAAGAGGACACATTATACGATGTCATTTACATGAAACAGCCAGAAAAGGGTAATTTATAGAGAGAGAAAGAAGACCAGGGATTGCCCGGGGCTGTGCATGGAAACAGAGAGTAACACCAAAGGGGCCGTGAGGGAACTTTCTGGGGTGATGGAAATGTTCCAAAATTAGAGGTGGGTAATGGTTGTACAATCTGTAAATTTACTAAAAACCGTAGAACTGTAGACTTGCAATGGGTAAATTTTATGGTAAAGAAATTGTATCTCAAAGGTGCTTGGGTGGCTCAGTCAGTTAAACATCAGCCTTCGGCTCCGGTCGTGATCCCAGGATCATGTCTCACATCGGGCTCCCTGTTCAGTGAGGAGCCTGCTCCTTCCTTTGCCTGCCGCTCCCCCTGCTTGTGTCCCCTCTCTCTGTCAGGGGTGCCTGGGTAGCTCAGTCAGTAAAGTATCTCTCTGTCAAATAAATAAATAAAAATCTTTGAAAAGAAAGAAAGAAAGAAAGAAAGAAAACAAATAAATAAATAAATAAATCGGGGCACCTGGGTGTCACATGGGTTAAGCCTCTGCCTTTGGCTCAGGTCATGATCCCAGGGTCCTGGGGTTGAGCCCCATATCGGGCTCTCTGCTCAGTGGGGAGCCTGCTTCCTCCTCTCTCTCTGCCTGCCTCTCTGCCTATTTGTGATCTCTGACACATAAATAAATAAAATCTTTAAAAATAAATAAATAAATGTTCCATCCTACTTTTTAGTTGAACTTGAGAGCAATTTGGGTGGAAATGCCAATTCTCAGAATGCCTCACCAATGACCTTCATGTTACCAAATCAAGCAATCCTCATCTTACGTGACCTCTCAGAAGATCTGATGCAGCTGATAACCTCCTTTTCCTTGAAATATTACCTTTGGGGCGCCTGAGTGGGTTAATCCTCTGCCTTCAGCTCAGGTTATGATCTCAGGGTCCTGGGATCAAGTCCCACATCGGTCTCTCTGCTCAGCGGGGAGCCTGTTTCCTCTCTCTCTGCCTGCCTTTCTGCCTACTTGTGATCTCCCTCTCTGTCAAATAAATAAGATAAAATGAAATCTTAAAAAAAAAAGAGGGACGCCTGGGTGGTTCGGTTGGTTAAGCGGTTGCCTTCGGCTCAGGTCATGATCCCAGCATCCTGGGATCGAGTCCCACATCGGGCTCCTTGCTCAGCAGGGAGCCTGCTTCTCCCTCTGCCTCTGCCTGCCACTCTGTCTGCCTGTGCTTGCTCTCTCTGACAAATAACTAAATAAAATCTTTAAAAAAAAAGAAAAAAAGAAATACTACCTTTCCTTAGTTTCCAGAATACATGTTTTCTTTTGTCTTGTTGGTTTGTTTTTTCTACCTCCCTGGCTGTTCTTCCTTATCTGCTTTTATATTGAGGTATCCCAAGTTCAGACCTTAGACATGTTCTCTTCTCTATCTGCACTCACCCACTTGTTGACATCCCAGTCTATTTGTTTGAAACACACACACATGTACACACACCACTCTCAAGTGTATATAGCCACGCTGGAACGCTCTTGAGTTCCAGATTCCTATCTCTAGCTGCCCCATCTCCATTTGAATGTCTAACGCCATCTCAAACTCAGTATGTCTAAAACTGAACTCTTGGGACGCCTGGGTGGCTCAGTTGGTTAAGCGGCTGCCTTAGGCTCAGGTCATGATCCCAGCATCCTGGGAACGAGTCCCACATCGGGCTCCTTGCTTGGCAGGGAGCGTGCTTCTCCCTCTGCCTCTGCCTACCACTCTGTCTGCCTGTGCTGGCTCGCTCTCTCTCCCTCTCTCTCTGACAAATAAATAAATTTTTAAAAAAAATTAAAAAAAAAATAAAACTGAACTCTTGTCTTTCCTGCCCCCAAATACTCCATCTGCAGTTGTTCCCATCTCAGATGATGGCCTCTTTGGGTCATATGACCCCTACATTCACAATCATCCAATGGTTCCTCTTTCCATTGGGAAGAAAATTCAAAGTCCTCACAATGACCTATAAGATACTATGCCATCTGGTCCCAATTCACATTCTGATCTCATCTCCCTCTCACTGTCTCAGCTCAGCTGTTTGTTTTTCTTTGAACACCACAAGCATGTGCCTATCTCAGGACCTTTGCACTTGCTGTTTCCTCCATTTTGAGGAGTTATCTAAAGACTCAATTCCTTGAGTCTTTAACCACCTTCTCTGACTGGCCAATTTAAAGTTGACACTACCCCTCCCTTCCATCCAGTATTCCCTATCCCCTTTTCTGCTTTATAACTCTCTAGGACACTTGCCACTAACACGCTAAAAAAAATTTTTTTTAGAGAGAAAGCACATGAGCCGGGGAGGGGCAGAGAGAGAGGGAGAAGCAGACTCCTTGCTGAGCAGGACCTTCGGATCATGACCTGAGCCAAGGACAGACACTTAACCAACTGAGCTACCCAGGTGTCCCTAAAATTTTATATTTATTTTGTTTGATCTTCCCACGAAAGCTGGAGTTGTTGTTTTGTTCTCTGGTGTATCTGCAGTTCCTAGGACAGTGCCTGACATATGGTGTCTAAAAAGGGCTTGAATGACTGAATGAAGTTCGTTCAGCCCTTGTGGTCCAGTAAACAAGGGGCCTGTCTGTCCTCTCCTGAAGCTGAAGGCCCCTCGCTAAGAGCACTGAACTTCAGCTTGCAAGTACGCCAGTTCCCGCCATCTCCTCCACTGGCACCACCACCCCTGGCCACATGCACCGTCCCCTCTGGTCTGGATTCTGACAGCAGCTTCCTAACAGGCTGCCTTGTTTCCTCTTGCCCTGTTCCAATCTATGACTCACACAGCAGCCAGTCATCTTACCAAAAAAAAAAGCAAAAAAAAGCAAGTCAGATCAGGTCAACCCCTGGCATTGCCACGGCCACGGCCACACATTGGAGTTAGGTAAATCGAAGACCCTGTGAAGCCCCAGCAACAGCTTCTCCAGTTTGTGGCTGTCCCACGCTACCCTCCTCCCCCGGTCTCTTGTTCCAGCAACCTGGGCTTCTTTTCAGTTCTTTGAAGGGGCCAAACTCTTCTTGGCTTCAGGGCCTCTGCACATGCTATTCCTTTGTCTGGCATATGAACCAAAAGTGGGTGAGAGGAGCTTTAGCTGCACTCCCCTATCCCTCACCACACACACACACACACACACTCTCACTCACTGCAACAGTGACCCTGGTATGGAGCAGAGCATCAAGACAGGTCCGGCCCAGGCCCACCTCCCAATCACATTGCTGCCCCTAGACCCCATGATCTGGAAATTTTGGAGCCTTGGTCATTGAGGCAAATGACTTAACCTAAACCCTGCTCACCTTTCAGGGCTTATACAAACAGTATTTTCTCTAAGAGGCCCCCTGCCCCCCACCCCACGACCTCCTGGTCCAAATTGGGTCCATTCAAGGCATCCGCATAGCACTATTCCAATCACACGTTTTTATTCTTTCTTGACCTGTCCCTTCCTCATGAACTTCGTGAAAGCAAAGATCCTGTCTATCTGGCTTACTACTGTATCTCCTATCTCACAAAATGCTTTTTTGGAAAGAAGTCCTTTGCTCAGAATAAAGGCATGATGCAAATTGTGTGCGCGTATGTGTGTGTTTGCATGTGTGAGATACACCGTGACAGAGGCAGACAAGGAGGGACGGGTGAGGACGAGGACAAGGAATGTGATAGAAAAGAATGGCAGGAAGACAGGAAAGACCTGCAGACCACCTCCATCAGCCTCTGAAAGGGGAAGAGGAAGGAGAGGAAGGAATGCCCAGCCAACAGCTCCCCCCACCCCCACCCCGGCCCTCACAGTTGTCAAGAAAGTCAGTCCTGGTACAACTCCAGCCTCCTCTCACCAAGTACAAAGAAACCTGTTACGTAATTGGTTTTAATCCCAGAGTGGCTGGGCTTTGGGAATAAAAAGCCTGCAAGGGGATGAAGGGGAAGGAGACAGAAGCTGGTGTCCCAACCCCAGTGGGGGTTTGGAAAGGCCCCGCCAAGCCTCCTTGCAACACTGTGTTCTGCCCAGGGCTGAGTTACCCAGGGCCCGGCAGTGTGGCTTGAGCGCTGGGCGCCTGGGAACTACTTACAGCAACGATTTAGCTCCACCTTGGGCTCCCGGCTACGAAAGAGCCTGAGAAGAACAGCTGTAATCAGAAGGCCACCATCGAGGGGATCAGGAGATGGTCCCTGTGAACACGTTTGGTGATAAACCGGAGGGCTCCGCGCCTGCGTGCGGCTCTGGGTCCCTGCGTGAAGTCCTGAGGGACAGGATCCACGTGACCCCCGTGAGAGTCCTCATGTGGGCAGGGAAGGGTTTTCTTCAGAACAGATACTAGATGTCGGCTTTGCCAACCCGGTTGTTTGTTCTGGATAAACTCCTGCTTGCGAGGAGTTGAACCAGCCGCTGGAACGGTTAAGGAAGGCATTTTTAGGTAAGGGGTACCGCAGGGGGACCCAGTCAATAGGCGCAGCTGTGTAAAATCTTGTCAGGTAATACTGCCCCTTATCATTTTTATCAGCTCATTTACAACAGAGGGCTGGTCCCAAGTTATCGGTTGTGTATGTATTTCAGGCTCAAGTCCAAGATCTATGGCAAAACAACAGTTCTGGTTCAAAGCAAGGCTCTTCAAGAGCTCGTAAAACCAACAGAGGAGCCATAAGGATGCCAGCCACTCCTGGCACCATTCACAAATCCGCCCGCCTGTCACTGGTGCCTCGGGCCCTCTGAAATCCTGCCCTAAAATCCCATCAGCTCTGTAATTGCTACCTTTGGGTCTACAGGGTAACATCATTGGAATCTGGAAATCAAGCTGCCCTCCAGAAGTTAAACCTTTCAAGTCCCCACATGACAGATAGGATTAGTTAACGTGCACCAGGCCCTAGAGAGAACAGGATGTCTCCCTGGTGAAAGCCGGAAGAGTTGGCCTTGGAAATTCAATCCAGGCATGCCTGCATGTGAAGGAAGCAGGGGCTGAACAAAAGCTCAGAAAAGCTTCTGAACAGCAGGTGAGGGGCTCTGAAGGGTCTGGAAGACATGAGACAGGAAGGATCTGGCACTCACCAGAACAGAGGGGGACCTGGTGGGCAGGTATATCCCACAGAGAGCACACTGTCCTACCTCAGCAACACGACCCATGTATCACATCCATGACTCCCGGTGCCCTGGTCCGTGCTCGCTGAAGCCTCTGATTCTGACTTTCTGTGCAAGGGAGTGTTGCTGAGCGGTCGCCATGACACCGGTCTCAGGCCCCTTGGCAATTTTATTTCTCATTATAAATTAATCACCATTTTGATAAGCCTCTTGAGAGTCCCTTTATTCTTCTCTGAATGCGATCAACTCTGATTTTAGACTTGTACAGCTGCTATCTAGACCTCAACCCAGCTTGAGTGAGCCACCATCCTCACCACTCACCTTTTAAGGTTTTTGTTTTGTTTTGTTTTTGAGAGTACATGCACGCCTGCGAGCAGGGAGGCAGGGGGCAGAGGGAGAGGGGGAATCTTAAGCAGGCTCCATGCTCAGGGAAGCCTGAGATGCAATCTCACCACACTGACATCATGACTTTAGCCAAAAATTGAGTCAGAGGCTTAACTGAGCCACCCAGGAGCCCTCTGCACTCCCACATTCTTTTTTTTTTTTTTTTTAAGATTTTATTTATTTATTTGACAGACAGAAATCACAAGTAGGCAGAGGGACAGGCAGAGAGAGAGGAGGAAGCAGGCTCCCCACTGAGCAGAGCAGAGGATGCGGGGCTGGATCCCAGGACTCTGGAATCATGACCTGAGCGGAAGGCAGAGGCTTTAACCCACTGAGCCACCCAGGCGCCCCAATAAATAAAATCTTAAAAAAAAAAAAAGAACATCATAATGAAGAGATAGCACAGATACAGTTCTGTGCGGTATTTATCAAAACAAATCGGGCACCTGGGTGGCAGTCGGTTAAGCATCTGACTCTTGGTTTCGACTCTGGTCATGATATCACGGGTTGTGAGATTGAGCTCTGCAATCGGCAGGGAGTTGGTGTGAAGATTTTGTCTCCCTCTGCCCCTACCCCTTCCCAGGCACGCGCGCGCGCTCTCTCTCTCTTTCAAATAAATAAATAAATATTTTTTTAAAAAATCCATGTGTGGGGACCCAGGGTCCAGGGATCGAGCCCCACATCAGGCTCTCTGCTCAGTGGGAAGCCTGCTTCCCCCTTCCCCTCTGCCTGCCTCTCTGCCTACTTGTGATCTCTCTGTCAAATGAATAAATAAAATCTTAAAAAAAAAAAAAAAACATGTGTAAGTGAACCTGTGCATATCAAATCCGTGTTGCTCCAGGGTCATCTATTCTAAGATTCACAGTCAGAATTTGGTGGAAGGATTCCAGCTCCTGCTTTTACTTTTGTTTTTTCCAAATGTTCTGTGAATCTTTATTATTCTTATAGCAAAACAGAAAATACATGCTAATTTCCTAAGTTGCCCTGTGATGAAACATATGCATGAAGAAGAATCAGAACAGAGACCACTTGAATATCGTATGTTATTTTCTCACGTGTTGCACACAGTGCAGGAAACACGATGAAGCACATGGACTGAGGCAGGGATGCAGAGACACAGCGGACCTAAGGTGGCAGCCCCGGGCACAGGTTCATGTCAGGAGCCGTCACCGCCAGGTCCGCAGCCACAGTCACGAAAAGCTGCATTTCCCAGAAAGAGGTGAGGTTGGTTTAACCAGACTGGCTGGTGTCCACATGGGGGACGCGAACGGACCGCTGAGCCTTTGTAAACCCCCAATGCTGCATGCCGCCTCGGTTGACTCAAGGGGTGCCGTTTCCGTGCAGTCAGGCAGGCCGTGCTCTGCCTTCCACTTCTGAGAAGGAATAGAGGATGAACCCCAGAAAAGCCAGAGGAAGTCTGACTCGGATTTCACCAAAAGTATAACAAAATTAAAAGTAGTAGATCTGGATCTTGGTGGAGGCCCTCAGCTTTTCCAGCTGTCCAGAAACTGAATGAGCCTTGCATTGATAAATATTCCCAATTCCTCTTCACCCCCACTGCTGGAACAAAAGCAGCACTGATTTTTGTAAAAGTGTTTCAAGCACCTTAAGTTTCTGGGCAGATTAATTCTTGCTTCTGCTTTAAGGTAATTTCCATTTGAAGTCTACTTCCACAAGAATATGGAATTCAGCGCATCACCAATACCAATCTTTTTTTTTTTAAAGATTTTTATTTATTTATCTGTTAGAGAGAGAGAGAGCGAGAGAGCGAGCACAGGCAGACAGAGTGGCAGGCAGAGGCAGAGGGAGAAGCAGGCTTCCTGCTGAGCAAGGAGCCTGATGTGGGACTCGATCCCAGGACGCTGGGATCATGATCCGAGCTGAAGGCAGCCACTTAACCGACTAAGCCACCCAGGCGTCCCAATACCGATCTTTTTTTAAACCATTTTTTTCATAAAGAAGTTTTTTTTTTAAAGGATTTTATCCATTTATTTGCCAGGGAGAGACACACACACCCATACACACACACACACACACACACACACAGGGCACAAGCAGGGAGAGCCGCAGGCAGAGAGAAGCAGGCTCCCTACTGAGCAAAGAGCCCAATGTGGGGCTCCATCCCAGGACCCCGTGACCATGACCCAAACCACAGGCAGGCCCCCACCCAGGTGTCCCTAAACAATTTATTATTTTTTAAAATATTTCATTTATTTATTTGACAGTGATCACAAGTAGGCAGAGAGGCAGGCAGAGAGAAAAGAGGAAGCAGGCTCCTCGCAGAGCAGAGAGCCCAATGCAGGGCTCGATCCCAGGACCCTGGGAACATGACCAGAGGCTTTAACCCTCTGGGCCACCCTAAACAATTTTTTTAAGGATTTTATTTATTTGAGACAGAGAGATACAGAGAGAGAGCACAAGCAGGGGGAGAGGGAGAAGCAGACTCCCCACTGAGCCAGGAGGAGCCCAATGTGGGACTCGATCCCGGGATGCTGGGATCATGACCTGAGCTGAAGGCACTTAACCACCTGAGGCACCCAGGTGCCCCAACACCAACCTTTCTAGACACTTACTCCAGCCCCACATTTGAAAGAAAATGAAGGTCCCTGTAAAGCACACTATAGTAAGCAAGTTGGTTTCAGACTTTTTGTTAAAAATATCAACATTGGGCAACTGGCTTATCCCCATTCCTACTATCACAGAGTGTCTTTCGGCACATGGCTGATTTCCTGACAAAGGAAACACCAGAGTACTACGATAGACCTTGTTTGTACTGAAGTGTAACCGCAAGGGTCACAGTTAGATCACGTTGGCAAATCTCTAATAGCCATCTCTTGTGACCACAGTCCTGGCTCTCCAAGCCCGGACTTTCTGTGAACAAGGCATGGAAAGAGCGCCACCTCTGGGTGAAGTGTGGTTCCTCTCCACTTCCTAGCCCCCAAATCACTAGGAAGAGATGCCCTCATTTGGGGGTGGATGGATCAAATCAAGACTGGAGCTCCTGTGCACAGGGCCTCCTGGGAGCATTATCTGAGCCAAGGGCATGAAACTAGAATGGAAACTATTAAGTATGTGTGTGTGGAGATGGGGGGTTGTCTCATTGCAAATGGAGAGAATTTGAGAGGAGTAAAGCTATGGATCAAATGCTAGGGGAACATTCCTCCCGTTGGGAAAAGCCCCAGGGTTCCTTGCTTCTTGATGCCTGTTAGGAAAACACACACGCGGGTCCCCTGGCTGATAAAGTGACCTCAGGGGCAATGGGAGGTCAGCACTACTATTCCCTCGACTCCAGACCAGCAAAGCATGCTGCTCTTTGCACAACTTGTCTACCTGCCCGGGAAACCAGGACATGACGATCAGGGAGGCAGGAGATCCTGCTGTGCTCGGCACTCGGAGGGGCTCGGTAAACACTTCAGTGAATCAGGGAACAAAGCTGCTGGGAGAAAGCTGTGTGCAGGGTGGCCTGGGGCAGCCAGCGCCATGGCTCTAAGCAACTCTCCGCTGCGCCACAGACCAGCTCCAGAGCACTCCCATGCCTCCCGCACCTCCTTCTGACTGGAGCTGTACAGTGAAGCAGAGGAGACCTCCTGACACAGGTGGGTGTCCCTGGGCAAGTCCCAAGGCCTGACCCAGGGCTACCTGCAGTGCCTGAGACCGGATGCTGGGACCGGCCAAGAAGCAGTCAAGCAACTGTTGCCAACAGCTGGGCACGGTTCTTGGCCCCGGAGGCGCAGGTGATAAAACACAGTGCTTCCAAGGATAACACATGGTGGTGCCCGTTTATTCTACACCTGGTCACAGCAAATCTTACACACCCAGAACACAGCCAGGCTAAGCGCCACATGGCTCCAAGCGGCTGGAAGAAATGGAAGCTCTGCTCTGGCGCACAGTCACTCTGCGCAGGAAGCACAGCGGCCTCACTGGCCTCCTTGGAGGCAGTGAGGCCACACTCCCATCCCTAGGCCTTAGGGACATCTCTGAAGGGCGACTCCAGTTTGGAGCTTCCAAAATCCTTTGTGCCTCTGTGGAAGCCAAGCCCCATCCAATAAGTCATTCTGAGTCCAGGCTGTGCCAGAACCTCGAGCATCTGGAGCTGATGTCAAAGCAGCTCGAGAGCTGCAGAGGGACCTTAGGCTGGGTCACAGAGCAGCTCTGGGGACCCCGGGGCTTCAGGGCCGACGATCCTTCTTTCGGAGTTTGTGTCCCACCTGGGATCCCCGCTGGGCAGCTCTCACCAGGCCTTTGAACTGCCCCTGCAGCTTCACCTTCTTCCTGCAGGGAAAGGAACAGAAAGGTCACGTCTCCCTGAAGACAGGCGGTCCCCCTCACCGTAATGCTGAAAGGTGGCTCCCCCAGCATTAGGAGGAACAGGGGGAAAGGGTGCTGCCTGGCAGTGGACAGCACGTGATCTGGACAGACTGGGCGCTCCCCTGCCTGAAAGAGCAGTTCGAGTCAGCAACCCACGTGTGTGCCAATGGTGTGAAGGTGCAAGTTAAAAAGTCCATATTAAAAAATCGGGAAAACTTAGCCTTTAAGCTGAAGAGTTTACTGAGAATGAGGCCCTCCCCTCTTTGGAGCTCGGAGCTCCCAGCCCCGCAGCCACCATCCCAGCCGACCCTGCACCACCCCGCACGTACCTGCGGTTGAGCTTGGTTCTGTTGAGGGGGATGTAGGCGTAGGGGTCGAGCCGACCTTTCTTCTTCACGTCACCCTTTGCTTTCTGCTCAGCCACAGACACAGAATCAGCCAGGAGCCTAAGGTTGCCCTTTCTCCCTGCTCCTGACTTAACAGGGCCCATGTGCTCCCCTTCACTCTGTGCCTTGGTGGCACCAAGGGCTCTCACATCCCTGCAGTGGCGCCCAACAAGGGCACGGACTTTAGAAGCTAACAGGTCCTTAGTGCGCCCGTCGCCGTGGCCTGAGTCTAGCCCACACAGCTGCCCTCGCCCTTTCCCTGGGGTTCTGTCTCTACCCATGGCTCTTACCTTGGCCTTGTACTCGGCCCCAGGCATAGCCTTCTTGGCCACAGGGCGGTGGATGCCAGAGCCTCCAGCTAAAGGGAGAACACAGAGGCCGTGAATCAGGCAAAGCCAGGGTAGCATCCTCCCACAAAAAGGGAATGGGCACCTTCTCTCTGCAGAGCTGCTGGGGAGCAGAGAAATCCAGGCTAGCAGCCGGCTCCGTCCCCGACCCAGCAAGGACAGAGACCTTCCTCGAGAACAGACTGGCCAGTGGCTTGACAGTTTAGACCAGTGGGCTCGTCAGTGGCCCTGAAGCTGCAGAGACCGACCAGCGACGTCTGAGAACACACACCTTCTCCGCTAACATGAGCCACCCACAGTCTCCAGAGCCAAATCTGCTCTGTCTGCTCTAGAGAAAGAACTCGGGCTCTGAAGTCAGACCCGGACCCAGCTCCCTGTTGAACCAGGACCGGCTGAAACCTCATCAAGTCTCTGAGTTTCTGGAGCTTTTAACCTCATCTGTAGAACGAGGTACTTCGGGCTTCAGCTCATTCGGGCTGCATACCAACACTGAGAGAAAAAGGCAGCTCTCGTCCCACCGTTCAGACTTGCGAACTGCAGGTACAGACACCCAGGTGCTTCCAAGGTCACCTGGCATTTCCAGTCCCGATCTGAACACACTCACGAGTGGAATCCTACAACGATGACTCAGGAGGACTCTGAGATGATCCGGATGAACCCCGCTTTTTCTTTCACAGGTGAGAAACTGGAAGCTCAGACAGGTGGCAGGACCGGGCCAAGTCAGCCTCACAGCAGAGCACCAGCCATCCGTCCCGCCCCCGGGCCTGTGCCACACTGGCCAGTTCCACACCATAGCACCTCAGAGCAGGGGCGACGAACTGGGCGCTGGCCCGGGAAGCCACGGAGGGAGAAGCCAGGAAGCTCTCTAGCTGGGTCAGGGTGCCGGAAGACGCTGGGGACAAACCTGCTCCTGCGGCTGGGGGCTTGCCACAGAAGCCCCTGTCCCTCCAGATGCACCGCAGGGGCTCTGCTAGGGGCACTCGAGGCCAGGGGCTGCCCGCAGGGGAGGGGACCAGAGGTGAGTAAGAGAGACCTCCCCTGGCCGTGGGCAGCCATGCAGGTATCTCTAGCAGCTGCTCCGGGGAAACGAACAGCTCAGGGGACCAAAGACAAATGAGTAGGGGAACCCCTTGGGCAGGCCCAATACTGACCCTCCCAGCTGCCACCTTCCATCCTTCCAGGCTAAGGTGGTCTCCCCAAACCCAGCCCAATTCAGGGCTGGACAAGAGATGCAGACCCCCCGCCCCAGGAAAAGGGGTGTGCTGCAAGCCTCACGGAAGGCCTCGGTGGGTGGGACAAAGATGGGGCTCAGGGGCTCCCAGAAGGGCTGGGGGTTCCACGCATAGACCTCCTGACCCTCAAGTCCTGACACTCTCAGGCCCTAGCCCAGTCCTGGGTAACATATTGGCCAATCTTAGTCAGTGCTGACTGACTGCAACGCGGCCGTGCAAATGCGTGGCTCTGCCTGCAACTCCCCAGCTAATGCGGGGGACAGGGAACACAGCGTCCCAAGAGGGACGCATGGAGGCCTCACCTTGGTACCGAGGGGGCACCTCCAGCTCGTCATCGTCAGTCTCCTTCTGATGCTTGAGCTTCTGGTGTTTCTTCTATAAAGTGGTGAACAACGTTCATTAACAAGGATATACGATCACCTCATTAATGTTCCCAGTAAGAGCAAGCAACCTGTGTTAGAAGAAAGGGTTCCCTGCCAAGCACTCCACCCTCCACTTACAGACGAGCACACCGAGGCTCAGAGAGGGTAAGGAACTGTCTAAGATCACACAGCTAGACAGCACAGAAGCAAGGTTCCAGCCCAGGCCCTGACCACAATCTCATCTGGCTGCTTCACACAGAACTCCTGTCTCAGGGCTCCAAGTGCCCATCTGGGCATCCTAACCTAAGCTTACGTTCCTGCTCAGAGGGGGCCTCCTGCATCAGGAGTGTCTCAGACCCTCAGCTACCCTATGACCCTCCTGCAACTCTGATCTTTTTTTTTTTTTTTTTAATTTATTTATTTGTCAGAGAGAGAGAGGGAGAGAGAGAGAGGGAGAGAGAGCGAGCGAGCACAGGCAGACAGAGAGGCAGGCAGAGGCAGAGGGAGAAGCAGGCTCCCTGCCGCGCAAGGAGCCCGATGTGGGACTCGATCCCGGGACCCCGGGATCATGACCTGAGCCGAAGGCAGCCGCCTAACCAACTGAGCCACCCAGGTGTCCCTGCAACTCTGATCTTTTATGTCTGGTTTTCACCCAGGTCTCCAAATGGAATTCTGCATGGATGCAAAGCTCTGGTAACAAGGCAGCTCGTTGGGCCCTGGTGGGAAGACTGACATCTGGCCAAGGACAAGGCAGTGGTGAATGATACTAATGAAAGCAGTAATTTGGAGAGAAGATCACCAGATGTTATACTCATGTGCTTGACACATCCAATCTCATCAAGCCAGCCCGATAATTCTTCAAGATCTACAGGTGACGAACTGAGTGTGAAAGGTCAGGCTGCAGCCGGAACAGGACCCCAGGACCTGCATCTTCACTACTAACACTGTATCCCCTGCCTCTCCCCTATCCCAAGGAGGATACCCAGGAAGGCTGGATGGGCTGGCCACAGTCTGAGAGGACAGAGAGGAAAGACATTGCTCCAAAGTGCCCCCAGAAGTGCTATCTGCTGGGCGTGGGAAGGACAGCGAGGGGCTGGGCCCCCATCACCCTCGCTGGTTCAGATGGGGCAGGTGAGAGGCTGCACTCCACCCGGGAGTTACCGAGGGGGTTAAATTCTGGGGCTCAGGAGATAGGAAGGCCAGGGTTCAAATCCCTGCTCTGCACCTAACAACCCCTGTAACCTACTTAATTTCTGCAAGCCCCCTCTGCAAACAGGGATGATGAGGGTCCCCGTCACCTGTGAGGATTAGCTGAGGTGACGCGTGGGGCCCTGCGCACTCCCCAGTGGTGGCTGCCCCTGCCCCGCACAGGAACCTGGCCGTTGGAGTACACAGGCCAGATGGTGCTGGTGCCCTCAGGGGAGAGAAAAAGGGCTCTGCCTGTCTCCTTCAGCTGGTCCCCCACTATAGTACGCTCTGTAACACACACCACACCCTCTGAACTGCCCCCTACGCACCACCGCAAGGCTCTGCTGTGGATTCAGGAAGCAGGGCAGGTGGGGGTGTGTACAGCTGGTGGGGAGGGGAGTTAGGGAAAGCCGGGCAGAGGACCTGTCAGCCCAAGGCTTCGCCCTGAGGGCACAGCCGCCCACCAGAGGAAGTACTCACACTCCTGACACCCATGTCTTCCAACACGTCAGCCATCTCTTCGTCCTCCCCTGGAACCAAAAGGAAGAAAGGCCTGTGAGCATGCAGGGAGCACCCGTTTGCCCAAAGCCCACACACATCTCGTTCTGCCTTCTCCTGTCTCATCAGGCTGACGGAGCTGGCAACTCCAGCCCAAGAAAACCCGTGTCCTTCTGGGCGAGACAAGACTCCTGAACACCAACTGCCCCTTTATCTTTCCCATCCTAGGCCCCAGGGAAGACAGCCCTCAGGGAAGTGGTGATCCCACTTCCGAGATAAACACAGCTTGTTCTGAGACCCTAAGAAAACTCTGGGTTTCCTGGGGAGTCAGGCACACCCCAGCCCCACAGACATCCTGCTCTGCCTGGAGGACAGCCTCATTCTCCTACTTGAGAAACCTTTCTTTCTTTTTCTTTTTTTGCCTCTCTATGAGCTGAGCGCTATGAGGGAATGAGCCAAAGAAGTATGAACCAAGAAAATACACAGGCAACAAGAGTAAAAATAGATAAAATGGATTATCACAAAACTTTAGAACTTCAGTGTCTCAAGGACACAACAGACTGAAAAACCACTCTACAGAGTGAAGGGGAGAATGTATTTTCAAATCACACAGGTGATAAAGACATTTATTCAGATAAATGTCTGAAGACAGGCTTTCTGATCCAACGGCTGACACGGTGGAGGGGGAGCAGGAAAGACTCCACAGGACGGAGACTTCTCACCGGGGCCACTCCCAGACAGCAGGAGACTGTGCAGTAGGGAAGGAGGCAGGCTCCAAGCCTGGGTCCTCTACCTCTAAATGAGTTTCCGGACCTCAGCCAAATTCACATTTTAAAAAAAAAGGAGAAAAGGAAAAGGTGCAAATTGTGTGAAGGCCTCCCACAACTCAACACCACAAAACAAACATCTCAAAACGAACCAAGGGTTTGCGCAAAGGGAATTCTGGCACACGCTGCAGCCCCATGAGCCTTGCTGACACCAGGCGGAGAGAAATACGTGGGTTGCGGACAGACAGTGCATCATTCCGCTTCCATGAGGCCCCTAGATTCTAACTTAAATTCAAATGACTACAGACAGATTCTGGAATGGGGACTGTCAGGGGCTGGGGTGGGGGCCAGGAGCAGGGGCTGTTTAATGGGCACAGAGTGTCAGTTTTGTAGCTGAAAGTGGTCGTGGAGATTGGTTGTCAGACAACGTGACTGTACTAAGCACCAGTCTACATGCTCAAAAATGGTTCGTGGGGTAAGTTTCATATTACCTGTACTTTCCCCTATGAAATTCTGACCAGTGGGGGGAGACACAGTTAAGCAAAGTCAATCAACAAGCAAATAACACCACAAGACAACCCGGGACGACATGCCCCATGTTGGGCGGTGCCCAGGCTTGCAAGGAGCGCTGGGGGACGAGGCTGAAGGCTGAGGACCATGGACGGGCCACAGAAAAGCACTCGGATTGGATCTTAAAGAGCGAGGAGGCAGGAGGAGAAGGGAAGGGTGTTCTCAGCACCAAGGACATCTGGGCAAGAAGGGAGCAAGGAGACTGGAACCTAAGAGTGGTGAGAGGGGGTAGCGGTGGAACCGGATCGGGAACCAGTGTGGTGACCCTTCCACCAAACGCAGACACGGCTGTTCTGGCTATCCACTTTACCTACAACCATCTGAAGTAGGTGCTGGTATGATGCCCATTTTGGGATAAGGATAGTAAAGCACAGAGAGGTTAGTGATTTTCCCCGGTCACACAGCAGGTAAGCCAGGTGTAGGGGGTGCCATGAGAATGCTGGTTCAGAGGCTGCAGTGAGTCAAGCGCCCAGGGATCAGGACAGTGGGAAGGAAAAAAAAGAGAAAGGCAGATAAATGTCTGAAGACAGGCTTTCTGATCCAACGGCTGACACGGTGGAGGGGGAGCAGGAAAGACTCCACAGGACGGAGACTTCTCACCGGGGCCACTCCCAGACAGCAGGAGACTGTGCAGTAGGGAAGGAGGCAGGCTCCAAACCTGGGTCCTCTACCTCTAAATGAGTTTCCGGATCTCAGCCAAATTCACATTTAAAAAATAAGAAGGAGAAAGGGAAAAAAAATGGCAGAAGAGGAGAAGGAAAGCAGCAGAACGAAATAAGTAGAGGCCGAAACAGTGCGTCACGCATGCTTAAGAGGAAGTACGGTGTTTTGAAAGTTCTGCCTAGATGATGTATGCATTGTATAAATGGCTAGCTTGCAATAGAAAGACTTCTTAATGTGGTCAAAAAAGTTTGAGAAACTCAGAAAGTTTGAGGAAGTTGCCTTAGCTCCAAGCTCCTTGTCTCTGCTGTTACTTACACTCCCCCAGCAAGTGGGCGCTGAACGAGTGAGTGAATGAACAAGCAGGGAATGAATGAACAAGAGACTGCAGCCCTGCCCAGGCCAGCACTGTGTCCCTGGAACGGACGACAGTCCCACCTTTCATGCCTTCCTCCTCCTCCATCCTGGCCGTGGCAGCATCGTCCTCGTCCTCCTCCCGGATGATGAGGCGGCCATCGGCGCTCACCTTGAAGCCGTGGTCCTTCTTCTTGGCCCGGCCAGGCCCAGGCTGTGTGGCTGGCGTGGCAGAGTCAGACAGTGAAGAGGTGGCAGGTCAGTCCTAAGCCACCCACAGTCCCCTCCAAACCAACGACACGGGTGCCTGTAGTGGCGAGGGGTGTCCACCAGCCTCTGGGGATGTCACCCCTAACCCCTGAACGGGGTACCAAGGCGAGCCTCTTTTCTGGACTCGTGTGCCAGTCACTTCTTGCTTACCGAGGACTCGCTGGGCCACCTTAGGGTCCAGGAAGTTGAGGGGCTCATCCCCACCACCCTCCTTCAGCCACGCCCGGCTCCTCTGTCGGGCCAGCCTCCGGCGCTCCTTGGCCTGGCTCCTTTCCTCTTCTTCCTCCTCTTCCTCCTCTGAATCGGCCAGAATCTCCTCGATGCTAAGGACAGAGAAGTGGCAAGTCAGGGTGTTCCCAGGAGAGGTGGGGGCAGCTGAGCATGGGCTGGGCAGGCTGTGGGCCAAGGAAGACCCAGGCCGCAGGACCCCACTGTGGGTCTTACCTGTTGCCTTTGCCCTGGACAGACTCCTCTTCCTCCTCCTGCTCCTCTTCCACAGCAGCCTGGCTCAGAGCACGGTGCCTCTTGGCGCGGACCTCTGCCTTCCGAATGTTCACCAAGACCTTGTGGTACTCCTCGGGCAGCAGCCCCTTCACCAGCTCAAACCTGCGGGGCAGCGAGAGGCTGGCAAGGCGCACGGGCCACAGAGCACTCTTTGGAAGTAGGAGGGCTCTGCCAGAGCCCTGCTGGCCACAGGGGCGGGACTCAGACCCAAGCCCTCCCGCCCAGTCCGCTCTTTGCAGGCTCCCTGCGGGGACTGGAAGCCCCTCAACTCCTCCCTGGCCCTCCCCCATGGGTCCCGCACACAGACCCGAACTTGCGGATGAACTTGGTGAACAGGTTCCGAAGCTTCATGCGGAAGTGCCGCCGCATGTCGTCTGAAAGCTTCCCGATGGCCTCCATCTGCCGGGCAGAGCAGCGATGGTCAGGAGTACCCTCCACCCTGTCTGCCCTCTCACTGTGGTGCAGACCAGGCACACAGCAAAGGAGTGAGGGTCACAGCAACCCCATTCCTGGCCCACCCCTTGATCCAACTGCATTTCTGCAACCTGGCACCGTCTACCTTCCCCCTAAGCCTCCTCTGTGACAATCCACGACTACCCTTCCGAGATTATAGCTTCCGAGTCTTCCAAATAGTCTGGCATCTCTCCTTTATTACCTCACTGAATCCTTAGACCCCATGAGGCAGATCGATCATGACTCCCAGTTTATAGACAAGGAAACTGAGGCACAGTTAAGTGGCTGCTCCACGACCAGGGACAGCAGTCAGCCCAGGCCTCTCTGATGCCATGGCCCACACTGGGCCCCAACACCACCAGGCTTCTCCAGGTCCCACACAACCCTTCCATCACTCTGTGTGCATCTAGTGGGGACAATTCGCACACCTTCGTCGGGCTTGGCTGGGACCCACGAATGGGCGGCAGATCTCTACAGTGTCCCCAAACAGAGCTGGGGACACAGAGCCCCAATGACCCTTTGAAAGGCTTTTATAAACTATCGGCACCCCATGACAGATCACTGCTCTTGCCCTTCTCATCTCTGGTCCCCAGTAAGGCAGCAGGCTCGGGAGGGCAGGGGCAGGCTACTTTGACCCCCATCTCCCCTTTCTTTCCTTTACCCAAGGCCAGATATGAAGAAGAGAGGCAAGAGAGACCTGGAGGTGCGACCCCACCCAGCTGGAAGGGAAACACTGAGGCGGTGGACGTAGGGGACAGAGAGACCCAGCCGGTGGCACACCCTGGGCCCAGCTGAGGGCCTGGGACCCAACCCTGGGGGGCTCTGCGGGCCCTTCTGCAGACAGCCGGACTGTCCAGAGGAGCTTCCTTGAACCCAGAAGATCAGAATGCAAACACAAAAAAAAGAAAGCAAGATAAGGGGCCCCACGGTGGGGATAACCCTGAGGGTCAGTTCTGAGCTTTGCGTTCTGGTCCCAGGGCCACTCTCACTAGGAATGTGACCTGGGGAAATCTCTGGCCTCAGTCTCTCCATCTGTAAAACAAAGGGTAGCCATGCCTCCCGGCCTGCAGCCTGCGGAGCCCTTGTTTCTATGAAGGGGGAAGGGGTGGGCCATAAGAGGCGGCCCGGCACCATGCACCTCCTTCACTCCCACCGGGTATGCGTTATCCTACTGGTCCTTTCCAGGGCTCCTGTATGACCTGTTCCATGAGATGGTTCATAGCTAAACACATGTCCGGAACTTGCTGGCCTCAAGGCTTGCTGGGTCCGTGCCAGCAGGCCAGAGGCCAGGCTGCCACCTACCAAGGGGAAGGGGGCGCTTACCACCAGTGGCACGTGTTTGGCCAGGTGCGCCACACCCATGACCGCTACCGCCACCTTGATGAAGCCCAGTGCTGACTTGACCACATCACGGGTGCGGGAAGCCAAGAGCAAGCACACGTTCTCCAGCAGCTGCTCGATCGTGCTGGTCCCCATGAGACCTGGCAGGGCGACGGGGGTGGGGGGTTCCAGAAGGCCACTGTCAGAGACGCCCAGGACCCCATCCAGACCCAAGATCCCTATCAGATCACATGAGTTGGAACTAACATTTGGGGGACTTCTGTGTACCCGGCATGGTCCTAGTCACTCCGCATAGAGTACAGCCAACCTGTGATCAAGTCATGTTTTTCTCTCCCATGTTAGAGGTAAGAAACTGACGTCCTACAAGGTCCATAAACTTGCTCAAGGTCTCCCATGGTTGGTAAGAGGCAGAACTGGGACTAACACCCCGGCAGGGGCCTGATCCCCTCTGACAGTGGGACACAGGGCAACTGCAGGTACACAGGAAAGATGACACGGGCAGTAGCAGGGACAAGAGGCAGCCAGGCTTGGCTCTGGTTCTTTCTCCTCCCTCGAAGAAGGAAGGTGATAGCTACCTTATTCTGATAATGACCTGGCCCTGACCTTCTGGGCATTTTCCTATCTTGAGGGGTCCCCAGGCTTTCAAGGAAGCAGCATTCACCTTTAAACTCAAACAGTAGGTGGGTCAGGGCCAGGATGCTGCAGCTGACCATGGTCACAGCGCCCACGAGGCCAGGGTAGATCAGGACGAGGTAGCGCTGCAGGGCTTCTGGGAGGGCGAAACAAGGGCAGTCACACAAAGGCAGAGCCACTCTGCACGCTGCAACTTGGGCCCCTCAGGGAATGGGACTCCACCCAGAGAGGAGGAGCCTGCCCGCTCCAGAGCCAGGCAGCTCTCCCCACCTTTTGTCTTCAGCTAGTGGTTTGGAGGGGTACCTCCCCGAGACTTACGAGCGGAGCACGGACCCCAGCCCCTTACCTTCTTGGTTTGGGCCAAACCGAAGGAAAGCATGGCCCATCTCCAGCAGCAGGGCAAAAGCGTTCTTCCGAGCCCCCACCGACACCTCCTTGGTGCACAAGATCACCTGCCCAGACAATCCCTTAAACACGAGCTCCGGAGCTGCCCGCCAAGGGACCAGTTGGTGGCCTGAGGCAGAAGGGGGCAGGCAGGGGTGCCGACGCTCCCAGGCAGAGAACTGAGGCACCTCTCACCCCCGTACTGCTCTCCCCCAATCCTGACAGGTCCTCAGAAGCCATACTCCAAGGAGCCCCTCAGAACACACGTACACCCCCTGCCTGCACCCCTCACCTCCGGGACGAGGGCAGTGATGAACTCCTCGTGTTCAGTGGACAGCTTCTTCACTATATGTATGAGGCACTTCAAACGGGGCTGCAGGGCACGGCAAGGAGAGTTAGGACCCCTCAATGCCACCTATGCCCCTCAAGTCCCCTGTCTGTAGGATGGTTCTCCCCCAGTGTCACCCCTCCTCCTGTGGGCAGAGCATGGGTGCCTCGGAAGCCTCACCCTCTTGGCAGGTGAGGAGGTGCCCCGCAGCGAGTCCAGCAGGGTCGCCTTCAGGTCGTCCAGGTGGCTCTGCACGAAGCGGGCCCCAGGGCCTTGGGAACTGGCGCACACCTCCTCCAGCACCCGGTAGGCCTTCTTCTGTACCCCGTGGGCCTTGCTCTGGGCAGGGACATGGTGGTCAGGGATAGGTGAGGAAGGGGACTCTGGGGTCCCCCATCCATTCATCCACCCCCACCTGCACTGTTCAAGGACAGTCACAGTACAGCCACCATTAACTGTGACCAGCACTGGGGGGATTCGGGACCGTGGCCTGCCCCTGGAGGGCTGGCAGAGCGGGAGAGGCTAACTCTATGCCAGGCAGGGGGGGATGCTGCAGGGGGAGAAGGCCCGCCAGCCTCCACTCCACTCCACTCACAAGACTCACAGTGATGCTCATCCAGCAGCGGAACCCTGCAGTGCCTAGCATGCACTGAGGCCTGTGTGCTCGCTCCCCTTTCTGGCTGGAGCACTCCACTCTCCCCTTCTTTGCCTAACTCTTTGGCATCACAAAGGAGCTCTGTTACTCCCGCTAAAACAACTCTCCAGAAGTTAGATGGCCCTGCCCTGGCCTTCTGTGCCTGCCCGAATGGTCCAGACAAGAAGACAGGTCCCACCTTACCAAGGAGGCCCCTCTTCCCCCAAGGGTGGTCCCATGGGAGTCCAGCTCACACGGCTCACCTCCAGGTAGGGCCGGATGGTGGAGTACAGCTTGTCGATGGCAGCTTCATCCGCGTGGGGAGCCAAGGCCACAACCAGGTCCAACACAGACAATCTGCGCAGGGCAGAAGACCAAGGACGGGCTTAGGGTGGGCTGGAGAAGGGCACAGACTATCAGTGCCTTCTATCTACTGGGTACAGAGATGGGAGAAGTCGGGGTGAAGAGGACCGGGGCCCGGAGGAGCCTGGGAATAACAATCACAGCTTGCAGCCAATTTAGGAACCAGCTGTGGCTCCAGGGGCTTCATGTGCATTTAAGCCTTCGGTCCTCACAACAACCCTGGCGCAGGTCTATTATCAAGCCCATCTTCATAGATGAGCACAAAGAGCGCACAAAGCAGGTAAGTAACCTGTCCAAGGTCACAGAGCTTGTCATTAGTGGAGCTGGGATTTGAACCTGGGCCGTGTATCACCAGGGTCCGCATCCTTCCCCAACAGGCTGTGATGCTTTTCTGGGAAGGAGGAGCCAATTAGGCTTCATCGTCAAGCCAGGACTTTCAGTATCTCCCAACCTTCCCAAATAACAGCAGAGAGAAGCCACAGGGCTTCTGCTCGACACGCGCTCTAGCCGCCTGGGCTGTCCCAGCTCAAGTGGAGCGTTTTACCTGGTGAAGTCAGAGCTAGCAGAGTCCAGCACCTTCTCGCTGGCCTTTTCCAGGAAGCTGTTCACCAACTGGCAGCCGCAAGGGGGTGAAAAGCAGGGAGTTGATGAAGAGAGAAACACAGAGAACTGCACCTCTCCCCATGTCCCCCCATCCCAAGCCTTGACCCAGGTGCCGCCGGTATCCAGTGCCCTGTCCCCCAGGTGGCGGAGCCCAGGCGAACCCTGGCAGGTGGGCCCTTTCCCACACACCCAACCCAACAGTCACCACCCGACAGCGTTCCTCCCTCCCCTCCACCAGCACGCTCACCTGAGGGTCTGTAATGGTCAGGTAAGTTTTGACCGTTTCCAGCACAGCCCGGCGGGGGGCTGGGGTGTCCCCGGCTGCAACAGGCTGCCCGTATAGGTTGAAAAGGATTGGCAGAAAGTTCTTGGCAAAACGGCTCACCTCCACACGGTCGGCCTCTGGCAGGAGGACCAGAGTTTGTGTAAGAGGGGCAGGAGTCAGCCCCGCCTCACAGGCTGTTAGGGCTGCGGCCCAGAGGCAACCTTTTGGAGAACTCTTGACAGGACCTGGAGCCCACGGATTTAGGGCTTCTCTGGGACAACAGATGTCCCCATACTCTACACTCCCCTGTGGCTCTGTCCTGTGGGTCAGCCAAGAGCCAGACACATGATAAAGCCCTTACACCGACTGGATAACACCCAGCAGCTGTCAGCACAGCTGGAGTAAAGAGGAAAGGAGCAGCTTTCAGTGTCCTACTAACTCCTTGGGTCCCCAGCAGAAACCCCAGGTCCTTGCAAAGTCTTAGCTATGGCTCTGGCAGTGAGGCACAGCAGGCCGGGAGACCGGGGCCACTGCTACTGCCCCTCTCCCCGTCCCCAGCCTTAGGGCCCACACATACCCGCCTCACAGCCCTTGGTGACGAGGGTGCGCAGGGCTTGGCACACAATGACCCTCAGATCCGGGCGCTCACTGATGGCCGTGCCCAGTGTCCGCGCCAGCCCTTTGAAGGAGGCGGCCACGTCCGTGGGCTTCGTGCAGAACCCAGGCAGGAGGGTCCAGATCTGGGGGGTTGAGGAGGGACGGTCAAGGAGAGTGATGTCCTGCCACTCAGGCCCCCGCACCATCCAAACACGCACCATGTCGCCCCAGCTGATCCCTTACCTGCCACTGGAGCGTATCGTAGATCTTGGACTCCACTGTCCTGCCCGCCTGGGCCAGATCCGTTGCTGTGTGTGACACAAGGAGAGAGTGGGACCCTGGGCACCCTTCGGGCCAGGAGGCCTCGTTTTTACCAAAACCAAAAGCCCAGTCATGAGAACAGGAATGTGGGTGATTCCGCTCTCCCCACAAACTGAAACATGATACTTGTTCATTCGAAAAAAATTTAAAAGATCTACATAAACCAGGCAGTGGGTGTCTCCTCATCATCTTAGCCTTCCAGGGATAGCCACGACCTCTACTGACTCCTTCACGTTTCTTTACACACACACTTTTAAAAATATAAACAGGCCTGTACGATGCACATACTGTTCCGAAACCTGGTTTTACTTGACTTAAGGTTTCCGAGTGAGAGGCTGTGGGCTGGGCACGTCCGTGACGACTGCACTTCCCGCTCACACGGCAACTATCGCCCAGAGTCTACTGAGGAGCAGACCCGGAGGAGCTGAATCAACTGCCCACAGTCACCCCGCTGTGGTGCGGCTCCGCTGAGATCTGAATCTGACCCGTTCAGCTCACCGTCTTCTAAATATGCCCGTTCCCGCGTGAGGTCTCCCTCCCTTCACAAAGACCACACCGTGGCCCATGGCGCAGCTTTACCGTAACCAAGTTCACCAGAACCCCCCTGAGGAACGTGGAGGTTGTGTCAGATTTTTACGAGGAACGGCTCTGCGTATACACACACTGGTGTGTTCTTGTCTAATTACCTCAGCAGGACAGGAGGCCGCTGTTGGCCTGCCACAGGGCAGGGTCCCGTGAGGGGAGCTGCCTGGCTGTGCCTCTAAGCGAAGGGAGGAGGAAGGCCCTCAAGCACTGGCTGGCCACATGCCTAGCAGAGGGACGCTGCCCAGCTCCGGACCCCTTCCAGTCAAGGCTCCAGGACTAAGGTGGGGCCCATACCTTTGCTCTTCAGGGTGGTAGCCAGCGGTAAGAAATAGGTGGTGAAGAAACCAAGTCGTGTTTCCCGGACGTGGTCCCGGATGACAGGCAGCAGCCAGCTCCGTGGGAAATCCAGAGTCTCCCTGGGAGGAGGCAGGGAAGGCCCAGTGAGAGGGCAGCAGACCCAGCAGCCACAGCCCACCAAGCTGAGGAGCAGCTCGGACCCTGCTGTGGCCTCTCCTGCTGACCCCCACGTGACACACAGAGACCTCACCCCAAAAAAGCGAACACCCTACTGAAGGAGAACAAGCCGCCGACTGCCCCGGGGCTCGTAAGGAAGCCAGCCAGAACCGCACTTACTCAGAGCCGTCAATTTCCAAAGGCACAGCCTCTAAAACCACCTCGGGTCCCATGCTGGCCACCGCCGCCCCCACGGCCTGATCCAGAGCTGCCGTGTGAGGGAAGTGCGGGGAGAGACGCAGGTCACACAGGGACTGGAGGCACTGGAGCAAAAAGACATGAGAGGATACACCAAGGCCTGCTCACAGAGCAGGAACCCATGGCTGAGTCAGGGCCAAATTCTCGAAGAGGATGAGAGCTCAGGAACATGGGCCCATGTTAAGCTGTAGGTCAGAGGTCACAAACCGATAACCACATTTAACCTGTCGAGGAGTCTCACCTCTCCCCAATGCCCCAAGAATTAAAAAGATTCTGTATTTATTAGTAACATAAAAATCAGAGTTCATGTACAAACATACATTTCCAGTTTGTCTTGAAAAAATAGGAAACTCTGGCCAAGGGAAAACACACCCATGTGTGACAATTAGCAAATTAGCAGACGCTGAGGAGTGGATGTCCCTCAAGGCAAGGCTGTGACCTCTGGCCCACCATAGCCCCACAGAAGCCACCAGGGCCTCGCCTGTAGGAAGTCAAGTTCATCAAACTGACCTATTAGGGGCCAGGCTTCTTGAGGAAGCCCTGCTGTCCCAGGGTGGCTCCTTTCTTCCAACCAGCAATGGTGAGAGTCAGTGAAGGCCCCAAGAGGCCTCCCCAGCTAAGGGCCTGCCTCCCTAGCTGGGGAGGATCCCAAGGGGATCCCTGATCCTTTTTTTTTTTTTTAAGACTTTTTATTTATATATTTGACAGAGAGAGAGACAGTGATAGAGGGAACACAAGCAGGGGGAATGCAAAAGGGAGAACCGGGCTTCCCGCTGAGCAGGAAGCCTGATGCAGAGATTGATCCCAGGACTCTGGGATCATGACAGAGCCAAAGGCTGACACTTAACAATCGAGCCACCCAGGCGCCCCAAGGGATCACTGATTCTTTTTTTTTTTTTTTTTAATTTATTTGTCAGAGAAAGAGGGAGAGAGAGAGCGAGCACAGGCAGACAGAGGCAGAGGGAGAAGCAGGCTCCCTGCTGAGCAAGGAGCCCGATGTGGGACTCGATCCCAGGACGCTGGGATCATGACCTGAGCCGAAGGCAGCTGCTTAACCAACTGAGCCACCCAGGCGTCCCAGGGATCCCTGATTCTTAAATAGTTTACTCTGGGCTCCAATAATCTGTCTGGGACCTAAGGCTGCTTAAAACACCATAATCCCTTGTTATAGGAAGTTCAGAGCATTAAAAACAAAAGATAGGAGTAGGGGTGAGGGAGAGTCACGATGGTTCCCTGTTCAAAGCCATCAATCCCAGCCAGGACTAGTGAGCAGTTACTGGCCGAGGGGCCAGGGGAAGTCCCACCCCTCTTTTTGTTTCTCATGTGTTGGCTCAGACACTTTCCTGGAGACACCGTGCTGGGCACCTGCTATGGGTGCCATTAGGGGTATAACATGGGGTAAAATGCACAAGTAGCAGACACATGACCACTCTAGGAGCCCACAGTCCGAAAGCCCAATCGCCACCTCCTGCCTTGGCCCTGGCAGCTCCCCAGCTCACCTTCTTCATCACAGGATGGGCCTGCCTCCCGCAGGCCTGGAAGAAGACACACAGCAGCTGCAACACGGAGCTCCATGCTGCATGGAATCTGTATGTCAGGCCTTCCTCCACTGCCCTGCCAGGGGAACAGTCAGGGTCAAGTTCCTGGTCACCTGGGCCCCAATCAGGAAGTCAATGGCTGGCCCATGAGCTACAGACCACCAGCTGGCCAGTAAGTGTGGAGCCCTGGGAAAGGCCAAGGGGGAGAACTAGCATTTACGATACAGCCCCTGTGCGGAGTTTCATCTGAAATCCTACTGCTTAAAGAAAACTCTGAGGTACGTGGTTTTTTCCATTTTCAGATTGGGCAACTGAGGCTCAGAGAGAGGAAATAACCTGCCAGGGTCACTCTGCTAGTGGCCACCCTGGGCCTCCAAAGCCCATGCTGTCACTGTCTCATGTTCTCCTGGTCCGACCCAGGATGGGCTGCCATGAGAGAGCAGGTGGTCTGCGCTGAGCAGGGAGAGTGGCACGAGGCTGGCTCTGCCTCCCAGCCTCCTGGAGACCCGAGGCAAGAATGGCCAATAGGGATCAGAGTCGGGAAATGGGAGAGCTGGAGGTGCAGGTGGCTCTGAGTTTTCCTGAAACTCCATCACAGATGCATCCAGAGGCAACAGGCCCATTTCCTCACAAGGAGCAGGACCCAAAGCACCACAGCCTGGAGGTGAGCACACAGACCCAGGGCAGACACCAAGGATCCTCGCTCCTTCTCCAGGGGCCCTCCAGTGTCTGCAGTGCTCGGAGGCCCCTCACCGGCCGCAGAAAGGACGAGGATGGTCAGTGGCCATGCCTGGGAATGGCTCCTCTTGCAGGCGTGGAGGGCAGCACACAAGAGTGGGCTCTGCTATCAGGCGGCCCCCTCCTAGTTGGGTGACCTCAGCCTGTCCGTCTGTAAAGTGGGGGTCAGTACATATCTCCTAGAACCACGAAGACCACTAGTGGCTTTTATTCGCTGAGTGCTTAACTGCGTGCTGGATACAGTTCTGAGAACGTTACACATACACACACACTGAACCCTCACATCTGTCAGTAACCTTCGACTAATGAGGACCCTGGTATTTAGATGTAGAGGACACGGGCGAACTTGCCCCAGATGACCAGCTCAGAATCCATCCTCATGAGCACATGATGGCACCTGGAATGTGGCCAGTGCTCCATCAACAGCAGCTGCTCTGGCACTGAACATGTGCCCCCAGTAAGTGACAAGTGGAACACCTGTCATTACAAGGAACTTTCTAGAAGGTACACCTATTCCTTCCTAACACAGATGCTGTGTTCTCACCTGAACATCTTGAAGACATGCTGGGCAGGGCCAGAGGCTGAAGAGGTCACAGAGCCAATGCTGGCCATGTGGGGAGCAACACATTCCTTCAGGATCTCCTGCAAAAAGAGGTCCCGGCTGTCTGGGCCTAAAGCAGTCTCCCAGCAGCACTCAACCCTCCTAGCAAAAGTGATTGCTTTTGGACACTTCCAGGAAGCTGATCCCCACCCCAAGAACCTCCTCCCCAGATCCAGCCGGAGGTCTAGGGCGAGTTCCAGGAGAGACAGCGAAGCCAGTAGAACCCTCTATACTCTCTGCTTCCCACCCTAAAGCTGGGGCTGGGGTACCTGAAGGCTCTGAGTGGCAGCTGTCACCACCTGCGAGTGTGGGGAGAGGAGGCAAGTGGTCGCGGTTCCAAAAAAGCGAGGGAGGTGGCCCAGCCCCAGGTCCCGCTGCAGTCTGTGAAGACAAAAGGCTTCTGTGGGGCCTGGTCCTGGGCCTCAGGGACCCACATGGCCCAGGTCCAATGACAGTCACTGATTTGGAGGGTTCTACAGGGCCCTTCTGGTGCGCAATTTTTTTTTCAAAGATTTTATTTATTTGACAGACAGAGATCAGAAGTAGGCAGAGAGGCAGGCAGAGAGGGGGAAGGGAAGCAGGCTCCCTGCCAAGCAGAGAGCCTGATGTGGGGCTCGATCCCAGGACCCTGGGATCATGACCTGAGCTGAAAGCAGAGGCTTTAACCCCCTGAGCCACCCAGGCACCCCTCTAGTGCGCAATTTTAAAAAGTACTGTCATTCAAATTAATAGCCACATGTGGTAAAAAAAATTCAAGTAGGTCTTCAGAATAGAAAATAAAGAGTATACTTTCTTTATCACACTTTTTTCCCAGATTGACCTTCAGATGAACTTTCCAGAGGAAAATCAAGGTTACGTTTCTCAAATACTCTTCCAGAAGGTCTTACACATGTACAAACACAGGAAGTAATGTATGCTAACATCTACTTAACGTTTTTCATTCCCCAAGCACTGTTATAACATACGTTCGTTCACTTAAACTTTGTGACAACTGAGATTAAGTCCTATGACTTCATAATTTGTTATAAGTGGGGACCTGAGGCACAGAAAAGTCAAATTACTTGCCCAAGGTCACATTGCAAGTAGGAGGCAGGAGGCAGGATCACACCCTGACAGTTTTGCTCCAGAGTATGCTGTGAGTCTTCTCAATACATTTTGGGGATCTTTCTGGGTGAGCATGTACCTCTCTACTTCAGCAACTTTTTTTTTTTTTTTTTTTTTTAAGATTTTATTTATTTGTCAGAGAGAGAGAAGGAGAATGAGCGAGCACAGGCAGACAGAGGCAGAGGGAGAAGCAGGCTCCCTGCCGAGCAAGGAGCCCGATGTGGGACTCGATCCCAGGACGCTGGGATCATGACCTGAGCCGAAGGCAGCTGCTTAACCAACTGAGCCACCCAGGTGTCCCCAGCAACTTTTTTTTTTTTAAAGATTTTATTTATTTATTTTACAGAGATCCCAAGTAGGCAGAGAGGCAGGCAGAGAGAGAGGAGGAAGCAGGCTCCCCACCGAGCAGAGAGCCCGATGCGGGGCTCGATCCCAGGACCCTGGGATCGTGACCTGAGCCAAAGCCAAAGGCTTTAACCCACTGAGCCACCCAGGTGCCCTACTTCAGTAACTTCTAATGGCTACAGAGTATCTCACAGTATACTGAACAGTCCTCTCCTCGGACACATTTGTGTATGGTTGTGTTTGGTTTCTAGGTTTTCTATTATTAGGTACACCATTACAACAAACAGCCTAGGACGTATGTCCTGGCACAAGTGTGGGAGTCTTGCAATATCAGGACTAATCCTGAGAGGTGGGAGGAGACACCTGGGTGGCTCTGTCAGTTGAGTGTCTGACCTCAGCTCAGGTCATGGTCTCAGGGTCCCAGGATGGAATCTTGATTCCAGCTCTGAACTCAGTGGGGAGTCTGCTTCTCCCTTTCCCTCTGGTCCTCCCCACTTCGCTTTCTCTCAAAGAAAAAAAAAAAATCTTAAAAAAAAAAAAAAGTCCTAAGAAGTGGAGAATAAGGCTATTTTGCCAATTTCTGGCATCTCCAGGTAAAAGCTGGATGGTGTGGATAGAGGATGTGGGCCCGGCAAATGCGGGCTAGAGACCTGTCTTCGCTCCTTTGCAGTGGCATGACCAGCTACCTCGCACCGCTTCCATTTCTGGCTCAAAAAAAGGTAAAAAAAAAAAAAAAAAAAAAAAAAGCCAGCAGGGGCACCTGGGTGGCTCAGTGTGTTAAAGCCTCTGCCTTAGGCTCAGGTCGTGATCCCAGGGTCCTGGGATCAAGCCCCCGCATCGGGCTTTCTGCTCAGCAGGGAGCCTGCTTCCTCCTCTCTCTCTGCCTACTTGTGATCTCTCTCTGTCAAATAAATAAATAAACTCTTTAAAAAAAAAAAAGAGGGATGCCTGGGTGGCTCAGTTGGTTAAGCGGCTGCCTTCGGCTCAGGTGATGGTCCCAGCGTCCTGGGATCGAGTCCCACATCGGGCTCCTTGCTCGGCAGGGAGCCTGCTTCTCCCTCTGCCTCTGCCTGCCACTCTGTCTGCCTGTGTTTGCTCTCTCTCTCTCCCTCTCTCTCTGACAAATAAATAAATTTAAAAAAAAAAATTAAAAAAAAAAAGAAAAGAAAAAGAAAAGGCTAGCACGTTCCTCCCGAGTGTCTGTGATGAGTGAGGTGGACAATGAGGGAAAGCACTCAGCACGGGGCCTGAGAGAAAGGCCGATGAGAGCCCTTCAGTACAGGGCGGGGGAAGACACAGCATGGTGGGGCCCCAGGGTCCTCAGAGATCCTCACTCCAGGCGAAACTCAAGTCGCCAACTGATACACTTATTTTCTTCTCAGCCTTATTCTGGAAAAGCAAAATTATCAGGTGGCTACTGTGAAGTGGCCAAGCTCACACGTGCGTGTTCTGACAGACACAGAGGAGACACTGGGTATGCAGGAATATGAACCCCAGAGGAAGGGACTGTTAACGCAGGTGGGGGGAGGGGTGAAGCCACAGAAAATGCACGAGGTCCTCTGAGAAGGAAACCAACCGCAGAGGATTCAGTCAGGGGATGACAAGACTGAGGATGGAACTGGGGCCCCACCTCTGGGGCGGTGTGCTTAGCCCACCCTGCTGCTCCTTGGAGCTCACTGGTAACTGCTCTGGCAGGACAGCACCAGCCCCACAGGCCATACCACCCTGCCCTGTGCCTCAGAACCAGAGCTGGTCTACGGCACACTTGACAAGGAAACACTGCCCTCCCTCTCCAGCTTCCGGCTTCCGTCCCTCCCATCTGCATTGCGGAGCAGGTAGCCTGGCTGGAGGCCTTGGGACACCCCTCCACCACACCTACCTGACCAGGTTGATGTGGGCTTTCTCCATGACCTTAAGCCAGGCCAGCAGGGGTTGTAAGTCATTCTCGCTGGGAACATAATCATATAAGGCCTAGAGGTGGGACAGGGAATAAGCAGGGGACTGAGTGAGTGTGTCTGCTGTGGCCTAATGACAATGACCCCTTCCCAGCATGTCCTAGTGACAGGCCTGCACACGTGGTCCCAAAGCTCCCAGGCCCCTTGGTCTTTCCAGGTCCTGTCTTTCCCTATTCCATGAAACCCTCCCAGTTCTGCTCTTATGGGGTCAGTGTCTCTAGAATCAGCGGAGTAAAACCTGGGTCACACAACCCTTTGGATCTCACAAAAGCCACAGAGCCTCTCTCAGGAGAAATGTACACGGGCCCACATATGCACACTTTGCAAACAAGGAGGAGATGTTTATGCCCCCTTCCCCAAATCCATCCAGGGATCCCTAAATTTGAGAGCCTCTGCTCAAGGTATGGGTTACAGCATGAGACCATGATGAAATAGTTTATTAAGTTAACTAAGAGTCGGAGTCCCCATGTCCTGTGGACACTGATGTGGCTTCGATGGCCAGTCTCCTGGCCTGCTTCCTCTCTGCTTAACTACTGGCCTCCTCTGCTGGGCTAGTCCAGTCAGCCACTCAAGCTCACTCTGTAGACAAGTAACAGGCTCCCTTCACCCCTCTACCACCACACCCCTCCGTATCAGGCCTCACCGTGATGATCTGGGCGTTGAGCTCCGCTGACAGAGTGCCCAGGCTGGGCTTGGCAAGGAAGAGGCTGTGGAATGCCTGCATGGCACAGGCTGTCACCAGCTGGAGAGGACACGTACCCTTAGTGGGGGACCGCAAAGCCCATGGCTGCCCTGGGCTCCTCAACCTCTGACTCCAGCCAGTGGGCTAGGAGAGACCCAGGCCCCGACCTCAAGCATGCCCCCCATACCTAGACACTCAGAGGACTGTCACTTTACAAAGGCTCGGCAGCTACTGAAAAATTTTTAAGAGATTTAAACAAAGATAACAGAGGAACATGACCAAATCGTTTCTAACAGAATGGGTTATAGAAGCAGGCTATAAGTGGTGGGCAGGCTATGATTATGGCTGTATTTTCACAGGTTTTTATCTATGTTTGTTTATCCAAAAAAAATATCTGAAAGGATATACAGCAAGTTATTCTGCATGGGTTCCTCCTTCTAAACAATGATTGTGTTATTTACATAATAGATACTTTACGGAGAATGTATCCTCCTACAAGAGGATATACAAAGATTAACAGAACTGTGCTAGCATGACAGAAATGTAGATCGTTTAATGTATTAAAGCTTCTGTACCAATTTGTTAGTCAATAAGCAAAAAGAAAAAAAGAAAAGAAAAGAAAACAGATCTAAACTGTGGCTGAAACAGAGCTCAAGCAGGGAGAGGGCTGCTGCCTTACCAGTCCCACCTCGGCTCCCCCCTCCCCCTGACCCGATCCCTGAGACAGCCTGGTCTATTCGACACCAAGAATGGCTGGTGTCCTTGGTCATGGACAAGAGCAGGGTTGGGGTGGGGAGGCCCTAGCTCCTGTTTCTGGCCTGACCGGCAAGTTCTCAGGCGTCAGCATCGTGGGCCAGGGGTCTGAAGTTTAGCCCCCCTGCCCCAGCACACTCCTCTGGCTCCCCGGCTGAGCTCACCACATGGCTCAAGGTCATGACCCTGAGGAGCGTCTCGCTGCAGCTCTTGACCAGGCCTTCCGGGAAGCAGGGCAGCACGTCCTTCAGCAGCGTCAGCATGTGCAGTGTGGTAGTGGCCTCCTTAGAGCCTGGCAGGCAAGGGAGCTGAGCCGCCAGCCTACCCTCTCAGGGTGGCCTCAGCCCACTCCTCCCAGGCGGCCCCCACCCGCCCTACCGGCAACCCGGTTCCCCACCTCCAGACTTCTCAATCTCCTGGATGCAGAATTTGGCGGTGGAAACGGCAGCAGGATGATGGGCAGGGGCTTTTTCACCGAACATGAACTCACTGCCCTTGAGGACGGAGCACACGCCGTGCTGGGCAGCCTTCCGGATCTGTGAGCCAAGGAGAGAGGGGCCAGGCCCAGGTTAGCATACACCCAGCAGCGAGGATGGCATGCCTCCTCCACGACCGACGCTATACCCAGGACCACCTGTGTGCAGACTCCTGAGCGGGGCAGTGAGACGAAGCTCGGCTCCGATCCCTGCTCTTCCACTAGCACCCCAAACGGCCTTGAACGAGCTAACCACCTCATCTCTGAGCTGCAGCGTCCTCATCTTTACTCCAGGGGTTCCATCAGTCACCCCACAATACCAAGTGTGACCAAGCCTAGCACTGTTCTTGGGACTGACGGTCTGGCAGTGACCAGAGCCAAAAACTTGCTCTCTCTTTGGCAGGCAGAACACACACACGCATACACCAGGAGGTAAAAGTACTTTGCAGGCAATATGGCTGGCAAGGGTTGTTACTTTTTTTTTTTTTTTTTTTTTTTAGATTTTATTTATTTGAGAGAGAGACAGTGAGAGAGAGCATGAGAGGTGAGAAGGTCAGAGGGAGAAGCAGACTCCCTGTGGAGCCGGGAGCCCGATGCGGGACTCGATCCCGGGACTCCAGGATCGTGACCTGAGCCGAAGGCAGTCGCCCAACCAACTGAGCCACCCAGGCGCCCCAGGGTTGTTACTTTTTATACAGTGGTCAGGCAAGTGTCACTCCAGTGAAGTGACACTGCAGCAGAGACCTGAAGAAAGTGCAGAGCGGCCTCGAGAATACACAGGGAAGGAGGCGTGACCTGACCTGGGTAAGTGTGCGGAGCCCCCGAATGACTGCGGACTGCTGCTGCTGCGCTAGGACAAGCTCCCTGCCCTCAATTTCAGAAGGAAATGTGGTGGCTGGCCACCACTGCTGAGCACCTGCTCTGAGCCAGGAACTGTGAGAGACACTGGAGTCGCCCCATACCCTTGCAGCAAGCTCAGTACTACCGGCCCTACCTTCCCGCTAGGAAGCCGAGGCTCAGAGAGCTTAAGTAACTCGCCCAAGGTCACACGCGAGCGGTGAACCCAGCAGCCAAGTGAGGATTGTGAGACTCCAAAGCCCCATGCTGCCCCTTCCTGCCACTGTAGCTAAACTTGTCACTGACCAGTGAGGCAGCAGGGACTCAGGACGGCCTGATAGTGAATACCCCTTCTGTAGGACAAGGACCTGCCTCTCACCTTCTAGGACTAAACAAAGAAGGCGTCAGGGGCAAAAAGTAGAACCTCGGGGCAAGAGCCCAGCCCTTGGGGCAACCTCCCCTACTCCCCCTACTCAGATAGACCAGCCCACTTACTAGAATGGCTGGCCCCCTGCCTCCATGTTCTGGGGGCCCAGCAGCCTCACCTTGGGCTTCGGGTGCACTGTGAAGCTCAGCAGCCCCTGGTACACTTGCAGGGTCACAGGGTAGCTCCAGGCCTCCAGGTCCTGCTTCCGCAGAAGGGTGGCCAAGCAGGAGAGGACCTTCAAGAGAGATTCGGAGTGTCTCAGCCCCACCTGCTTCAGCCAGCTGGGAGAAGAGCTCAGGTTCTCACCAACTCCAGAAAATCACACGGGGATCCGTCGGAAGCCCACATGGTGCCTGTACCCCTCCTGGGGAGTATCCAAGCTCCAGCCAGACCTGCGGGGCTCTGGAAGATGGCAGAGGGGATACCAGACCCAGACACTAACCCATCGGAGGGCAGAGGTGGAGCCAGTGTTGGTCTGGGCTGCCATGATGTCCATGAAGGCCTTGGAGGTGTCCGAAAACTTCTTAACGAGTACAGGACTGGGCACACTGTGGGGGAAGAAGAGAGATGGCGGAACCCCGAGGGGCGTCCTATAGCAGCAGGAGCAAGCTTAGCCCTGGTCTGAAGGCAGGAGCTAGACAGAGGGAGGCAGCGCTAGCCCAGTCACTCGGCAAGCGGGCGGGAGTCAGGACAGGAGCCCACCCTTCCGGACATCACCTCCGTGTGCTTCCTGTGGCACCTGAGCCCCACGCCTCTTCCCTTCTCCACTACCCTTTCCATTCCCCCACTGCTCTCCTCAGTCCTCTCCTACCTCCCCCACCTGCAAGACCCGGGGCTCACACCTTGTACAACACCCCAAGCTGCCCCGGGAGCCTCATGCTGATAAGGCCATGATGATATCAGGCCAGCTGATGCAGTTCCCTTTGCCCCAAGAGACTCTGGGCTCAGGCCAGGGGCAGGACTCACCGCTTCAGGACAAGGTTCAGCAGGTAAGCGACAGCAGCCAGAGACTCGGGGGACTCCACTGCCTCCACTGTTGTCATCTGAGGGCCAGACCACAGCGGATGAGTGGGAAGTTGTGTAAGCTAGGCAGGTGGGGTGCTAGGGCTACCCTGTGCCCAGCAGGATGGTGATGAACAAGAACACTGATGTCAGAGGTTCAAATCCTGGCTCTGCTGCTGTGTGACTTTGGGCTAGCAATGAACCTTTCTGTGATTCAGCTTCCTCACTTGTAAAACAAAGATAAGTTGTTCTAATGTTTCACCAAATTCGTATGTGTCAATCCCAACACTGCCCGGCCAATAATAAAAACTATGTATTACTGGCTAACTTATTCATTATACAGAAGGCTTCTTCCATAAAGGGCCGGATCATAAATATTTTAGGGTTTGTAGGCCATAGATGGTCTCCGTTGCATATTCTTTTGAGTGTGTTTTGACCAATCCTTTAAAAATATAAAAACCAGGGACGCCTGGGTGGCTCAGTTGGTTGGGCAGCTGCCTTCGGCTCAGGTCATGATCCCAGCGTCCTGGGATCGAGTCCCACATCGGGCTCCTTGCTCAGCAGGTAGCCTGCTTCTCCCTCTGCCTCTGCCTGCCACTCTGCCTGTGCGCTCGCTCTCTCCCTCTCTCTCTCTGACAAATAAATAAATAAAATCTTTAAAAAAAAAAAAAAAATATATATATATATATAAAAACCAGGGCGCCTGGGGAGCTCAGCGGGTTAAGCCGCTGCCTTCGGCTCAGGTCATGATCTCAGGGTCCTGGGATCGAGTCCCGCATCAGGCTCTCTGCTCAGCAGGGAGCCTGCTTCCCTCTCTCTGTCTTTGCCTGCCTCTCTGCCTACTGTGATCTCTGTCAAATAAATAAATAAAAATCTTTAAAAAAATAAAAATAAAAAAATATAAAAACCATTCTTAGCTCTCAGGCTATACAAAAACAGGCCTTGGATCAGATTATTCCCATGGGCCGTAGTCTGCCAACCCCTGTTCCAGAGCAGCCGTTCTCAAACTTTTACACCATAGAATTTCTTGCAGAGTCCCCAAGAGAGGTGATATCTACTGATACTTACCACATTAAAAATTAAAACTGAGAAATTTTTAAAATACAAGTATACACGGGGCGCCTGGGTGGCTCAGTGGGTTAAGCCTCTGCCTTCAGCCCAGATCACGATCTCAGGGTCCTGGGATCGAGCCCTGAATCGGGCTCTCTGCTCAGCAGGGAGCCTGCTTCCCCCTCTCTCTGCCTGCTGCTCTGCCTACCCTCTGTCAAATAAATAAAATCTTAAAAAAATTAAATTAAATTAAAATAAAATACAAGCATACACAAGTACAATTAGCTGTTGAAATCATGTCAGCCGACATGAGATAACTTCTGGAAAACTCCATAGTACACTCATGAGCGAATGAGAGTGAAAGGGCAAATGATGTTGTAGTATTATTATGAAAATAATTTTCATAGCCTACGAACCCCACAAAAGGGTCTCAGGACCAGCCTCCCACCTGCCCCACCCCTGGCCACACTTTGCCAACCATTTTTCTAGAGGATTCCCTGGGCCTAACTCAACTTCATGGATCAGGGAAGAAAACACAACAGCAACAACCAGAGAGGTGGATTTTTGTTCTGTAAGGATAGTGTAGCAAAATACCACCAGCCTTATGAAGCTACCACCTGAGAATGACTAAAGCACTCTTTTTTTTTCTTTTTTAGTAATCTCTACACCCAACATGGGGCTTGAACTCACAGCCCCAAGATGTCAAGAGTCATATGCTTTTTTTTTTTAATTTTTTAAAAGATTTTTATTTATTTATTTGACAGAGATCACAGGTAGGCAGAAAGGCAGGCAGAAAGAGAGGAAGGGAAGCAGGCTCCCCGCTGAGCAGAGAGCCCAATGCGGGGCTCGATCCCAGGACCCTGGGATCATGACCTGAGCCGAAAGCAGAGGCTTTAACCCACTGAGCCACCCAGGCGCCCCGAGAGTCATATGCTCTTCGGACTGGGCCAGCCAGGCATCCCTGAAGCACTCTCCCCTACCCAGGAAAGTCCTGCTCTATCTCCTCATGCCAGGGGCACCCATCTCCTCTCTCCAACGGGAATAAACAGCTGTTCTGGATGCCCACTCCCAAGTCACACCTACTCACCAGTGCAGCGAAGTACTCAGTCTCTGTCTCCTTCCCTCCGTGGGAGCGAATCACCTCAGTGACAGCAGCCAGAACAGCACAGATCTGCACGTAAAGGAGAAGGCACCTAGGACATTTATTTTATATCGAATCCTGTCCCTGGGCTGCTTCTTTTCCTTACTCCTTCACAAATTATTCTCCTGACAAGGCCTAGAGACAGACAAGATGAACTGCACGCAGAGACAGGCGCACACACCATTAAGACCCAGCAAGTGCGCAGACATGTGTGCCAAGACTCCACCTCTAAGACCCGTCTCTTACAGGAATACCCGCACGAAACTGCAAACATTTAGGTACAAGTGTGTTCACTGCAGCAACAAACTGGAACAACACAGCAGCCATCAACAGAGGATTAATGAAGTATTACTATTATTATTTTTCAAGATTTTACTTATTTATTTGACAGAGAGACAGAGAGAGAGCACTAGCAGGCAGAGCAGCAGGCAGAGGGAGAAAAGTAGGCTTTCCACTGAGCAGGGAGCTGGATGTAGCGTTTGATCCCAGGACCCTGGGATCATAACCTGGGTCAAAGGCAGACGCTTAACCGACACGTTAACCGAGCCACCCAGGCGCCCCAATAAAGTATTATTACTACATAATAAGTAATGATGGATTCAAATACTACAAGACTATTGAAAATAATGAGAAACAATACTATATTAATTTAGAACTACTGTTCAGTGGGGCAAAATTGCAGAACACTGCATATAAAATATAATCTATAAACGTTAACTTAAAAAATACACAAGAAAGTCTAAAACAATAATGTTCACAAGAGGCTACTGAGCACATGGAACATGGCTAGTGTGACTGAAGAACTGAATCTTTAATTCGTAAGTTTAAAAATGAACACTTGAGGGGCGCCTGGGTGGCTCAGTTGGTTAAACGTCTGCCTTCTGTGCAGGTCATGATCCCGGGGTCCTGGGATCAAGCCCTGCCTGGGGAGCCTGCTCCTTCTCCCTCTGCCCCTCCTGGCCTTCTTGTGCATGCGAGCACACACACTCTCTCTCAAATAAATACTTTTTTAAAAATCTAGTTATGGGAAAACAAATATATATATTTTTAAGATTTATTTGAGAGAGAGCACTTGCATGCATGCAAGTGTGGGGAGGGACAGAGGGAAAAGGGAGAGAGAGAGAGAATCCCAAGCAGATCCCACCACCCTGAAATCATGACCTGAGCTGAAATCAAGAGTTGGAGGGTTAACTGACTGAGCCACCCAGGTGCCCCGAAAACAGATTTAAAACAGCTTAGATATATGACTATAAATTTTAAGAAAACAGATTTAGAACAACTTGGAAATATGAAGCTTTTGCCATTGTAAATTTTATGACCAAATCAAGTCCTTTCAAAGAAGAGTTAGCATCCAAATAGACATGTGAAGCTAACATACACTCCAGATTCTGAAGACTTAATATGATAAAAATAATACAAATCATCTCATTTTATATTGATTATAGGTTGAAATGACAATAATTAACTATAGTAAGCTTATTATTAAGATTAATTTCAGGGGGCACCTGGGTGGCTCAGTGGGTTAAGCCTCTACCTTCAGCTCAGGTCATGGTCTCAGGGTCCTGGGATAGAGCCCCGAATCAGGTTCTCTGCTCAGTAGGGAGCCTGCTTCCCCCCTCTGCCTGCCTCTCTGCCTACTTGTGCTCTTTCTCTCTCTGTCAAATAAATAAATAAATAAATAAAATCTTTTTTAAAAAGAAGATCAATTTCATTTACTTTTTACTTTTTTAAAATATGGCTACTAAAACTTTACAATTACCTGTGTGGCTCGCACCACGTGCTGGACAGTGCTGGGCTAGGTAGATACATGATAAGCCATCAACAGTAACTGCCACAAAGAAGTTAAGTTGGGAGAACAACTTTGACGTTTTAGTCTACTCCCATCACTTTGGTACCATTCATAATTTTGACATTTTTCATTTAAACAATGAATATAAATATGTATAATTTAAAAGCATTAACTACAAAAATACAAATAAAATCCAGTTCTTGTTAGATAAAACATTTTCTATCTATTATTACTCAGCATTAATTTACTCAACAAACATGTCTTGAAAATATTCTATGTAAAAAGTCCTGCATTATGAGAGGTAAGTATTTGGAAAATATTTCTAACCCGAAGGACTTTACACTTGAGTAGGGGAGATGCTGTTAGAAAAAAGCAGAAAGTGGAACCCACCCTAGGAGAGCTAGTGAGGAGGGAACACAAAAGGTAGGAGAGATGACACATCGTCCAAAAATACCAGTTGTCTCACGCAGCAGTGAGCCAGCACTGGGAGAAAATAAAAAGAAGCCCAAGTCTGGCTCCTCCTCGCCACGCCAAGTCCTCCTGACCCTCCCCCCTACCTCCTTGTGCGCAGCTGAGTTGGACTCCCAGAAGCGCTGCACTTTGCTGAAGGTGACATTTGTGCAGTCCGAGAGGCCGCTCAGGAAGGTGCCCGAGGACTTCTCCGTGAGAGCGGGGCCCCCCTCCTCTTCCATGGCCGTCTCAGGTGCTTCGCTTTTGCCCACACGCAGGGACCCGGACTGCAGCTCATTATGCAACTTCACCGCATCAACAGTCAGGTCGCTTTTTCCTGAAAACCGAGGCACAGGTGAGGCCCTCACTTCTACCCGAACCTCCTTTTGGCCAGGATCCACCCATACGACAAAAACTAGCTGAGTCCAGGCCCCCAGCTCGATAGGCTGAATTCTGAATACGGCCTGCCTCATCGGCCCACCATACCCCTAGAATTTAGCAAACCCGCCGGGTTGAAGTTTCTGCTTCTGTGTCCCGACGGATTAAGTGCCGGCGGGAGACGGCGCGGGGGGCTGCACGCAGGGGCTTGGGAAATAAATGCAGGTGAAAACGCTTTGGTAAGACTCCCCCAAAGTTAATTATAGGCAAGACCCAACTCTGACACCCGTGGTACCCAGGGCTAGTCATTTCCCTACTGCGGACTCAATTTCCCCATCTGTCAAATGCGGAAGGTGGGTCTTTACAGCAGGCTCCACGTGCGACATTCTAGGAGAAGAAACGTTCAGCGCCTGGGCCCCAGGGCCTCCAGAGAGGCCCAGACCATCAGACCCAGACCCGCCAGAACCCCGCCGCCAGCTCGTCGGAGTCTCGACCCCGCTACCTGAGGGCCGGCTAAAGAAGCGGCTGCGGGCGGCCTGGCGGTGGCGGCAGATGGCAGGGTTGCTGTCGCTACTATGGCCTTTCTTCCAGCGTTTCAACTTGGCCGAGACACCGGAGGGCAACTTCCCCGAGCGACCCATGTCGACTATGGCGGGACAGAGCCTAAAGCTCCGGCTACCAGGGACCGGGAAACACCGGCAGAACCCACGTGGATAAGTAGACTGCTTCACTTCCGCTTTCTCTGACGTAACTTCCGGATTCGCGTCTGTTTCTATGGCAAAATAGTCAACATCCGGTTTTACATTTCCTCGGTGCTCCGAATCGCGGAGCATCGCAGATGCAGTTGGTTGCTGAGGAGTCCCTCGGGTTTATCTTCCAGGGCATCGGTTCTTGGCCACAGGAGTGGGCCTTATAAAACTAGAATTACTTTGCAGGTTAAAAAACAACCAAACGTGGGATACCTGGGTGGCTCCGTGGGTTAAAGCCTCTGCCTTCCGCTCAGGTCATGATCCCAGGGTCCTGGAATCAAGTCCCGCAGGGGGCTTCTTGCTCGGCGGGGACCCTGCTTCTCTCTCCGCCTCTGCCTGCCTGCCACTCTGCCTGCCTGTGCGCTCGCTCTCTCGCTCTCTCTCTCTCTCTCTCCCTTTCTGACAAAATATTTAAAAAAAAAAAGTATATTTGCTTTTTTTTTTTTTTTTAAGATCTAATTTCGGAAGTAAAGCTTGGAAACAAGTTTATTGAAAGAGTCAACACCTGGGCAAACTTGAAAGAGTAGAAAATCAGTTTGCTCCGAAACGCGAAAAAAGCTGCCAGTGATGCTCTAAATATTTTTAGTTATTTTTATTTAGTACTGGGGATACCCAGTTGCTAAACCGCCCCCACGCCAGTTCCTCTCACTAATCTCTTCTAATCCCACATCAGAATCAGCAATCAATCCTGAATTAATTTCCACTTCCACCCTCCCCAAAGTAGTTTAGATGGAACCCAAACCTTAAAAAGATTCTTTCCTCCCCTGTCTTGGGTTGCAGTATTCCAAGATTCCTCTGGAATTCCCTCTCCCACTTCAAATCAACAAATCTGATTTCATCAAACTATGGCTGGATCCTGGTGAGTTGTTTTGCTTTGTTTTTAAGTAGGCTCCCCACCCAACATGGGGCTTGAACTCACAACCCTGAGATTAAGAGTCATATGATATACCGACTGAGCCAGCCAGGTGTCCTCCTGGTGAGTCTTGGCTGATTAGGCTTTAATGCATTCATTTTACAAACATTTTTTAGCTGCCACTGAACAAGACATTTCAATAAGTCAGACTTCCAAATGAACCAGAAGTGGACAAAATTTCTGTATACCGCTTCTTTCACTTGATACAGTGTGAATTTTTCCCCTTGCTATGGTCTGAATGTGTTTTTTTTAATATTTTATTTATTTATTTCCAGAGAGAGTACAAGTAGGGGGAGTAACAGGCAGAGGGAGAGGCAGGCTCCCCACGGAGCAAGGAGCTGAATGCAGAACTTGATCTCAGGATGCTGGGATCATGACCTGAGCCAAAGGCAGATACTTAACTGACTGAGCCACCCACACATTCCTGTCATCTGAATGTTATATCCCTGCAAAGTCCCTATGTTGAAATCCTAACTCCCAAAGATGATGGTGTTAGGAGGTGGGGCCTTTGATTTATGTCATTAGGGTGAAACCATCATGAATGGAATTGGTGTCTTATAAAAAAAATTCAAGAGAGATCCCTAGTCCCTTCCATCATGTGAAGACCCAGCAAGAAGGAGCTGGCTATGACTCGGAAAGTGGGTCCTCACCCAAACCATGCTGGCACCCTGGTCTTGGACTTCCAACCTCCAGAACTGTGAGAAATAAATTTCTGTTGTTTACAAACTACTAAGCCTATGTTATGTTGGTATAGCAGCCTGAACAGACTAAAGACACCCTTTGTTCTTAAATATCCTTTTGCAAAGATGATTCTCATAGATGGTGCTACTGATCTCTGGGGAGCTTGAGAAAAACATAGATCCACTATATAAATTCCATGAAGACAGGAATTTTGCCTTTGTCACTTCCATTCCCAAGATCTGGAGGAGTGCCTGGCAAAGAGTGTAGGCACTCAACAAATTAACTGTTGAATGAATGAATGAATGAGTATATGTGTGTTGTGGTGGAAAGAAGAGGGACTAAAACAGGGCCACAAATTATAAAAATTCAAGGATAAATATAAATACCAATAAGTTAGCCAAACTGAGATGGTGTTTGCCTCCACAGATAGACACACAAAGCTCAAAACATACATTTCTGAGGGAATTAAGAAGTATCAAAAAATAAATTTTGGTCCAAGAACCAAGAAGCTATAGACGGGGAATAAAGAGAAGGCTGGGATGAAATTCATGCAACAAGTAGTGTTGGTGCTGGAAGCAGTCACCGGGGGTCATCCAGATCACTGGTCACACGCCAGTCAAGGTCAGTACTATAGTGGTCTGTAGTAAAAGAAGTACAAACTAGTGACGCTGATAGATGCCTTTTCTCTTACAAAGCAGTAGACTAAATGGAAGGTGTGGAGGCCAAGAAAAACAAATAGTTGACTTGCAGAGATCACAATCCTGCAAGACAGGAGTCTCCCTTGGTTTACAAATGTCCTAGAGATTTATAAGTAACTCAGTTCCTCAAGCCCTAACATCGCCCTCCCCTCCATAAAACTGAAGGAGGCTGAGGCAGAAGAAAATGGAAACAAAGTTAAACCTAAATCTCACTAACAAGAATGCTTGATAGGAGAACTGTGACTTTCCACCAGGAAAGTCCCAATTGTTGTCATGTTAGTGCCTCATTAGAGGGAGAAACGGCCTTGACTTGATAATAACCAGGCCTCCAATATCCTGACAGTCTTTTTTACCCTGATAGCCCTTCTGAACACCCCCTTTGTCCTCACCTACTGCTGAGCCAGCAGTCGTGGCCCGGTTATCTACTGCTGAGTCCACCCTCCCTCTGCCTTTAAAAACTCTGATTGTAATCCGGTTCCAGGTCCAAGTCCCTACTTCGATGTGTCGGGTATACTTGGGCCCAAGCTTAAGCTTGTCAAATAAACCCTCGAGTGATTGCATCGGTGCTGGCTCCTTGGTGGTGTCTCAGACATGAAAACTTGGGCATAATAGAAGGTTTTTCCCCCCAAAACATTATTATTTGCCAAAATAAGGAGTTGGCAACCTTCAGTTGGGTCTTCTTTTATTTTTTAGTTATTTATTTGTTTTTTAGACCAAGGAGAAGGGGCAGAGGGAAAGGGAGAGAGAGACTCTTAAGCAGGTTCCACGCCCAGTGCAGAGCCTGACACGGGGCTTGATCTCACAACCCTGAGATCACGACCTGAGCCAAAATCAAGAGTTGGACACTTACCAACCGAGCCACCCAGAGGCCCTAGGTCTTCTCCTTTTAAAAACAAATTTACTGCTGTGTAAAATGAAACATATCTGTAAGCCAATTTTTCATTGGACTATCTGAGCCAACTCCACTTTGCCAAGTCCAGAAGTATTAGAAGTCAGGATAGCATTTCTCATGCTGGTAGTAACTGACAGTGGGCACTAGGTGTGTGGTAATATCCTAATTTTTTAGCAGAAGGGAGTTTACACTCGGAATCTTCACTGCGGGATAATTCATTAGCTGTGTGCTTATAATTTTGCCCTTTCTGTATACGTGTTACTCTTCGTTGATTTACTAAAAATAGAAAGTGCTCCCAGCATGCAGAGCAGAGAGAGGACAGAGACTGTTATCGTGAGAAGGTGTCACTGCAGAGAAGGCAACTCAGTGCTGACTCTGGGCCCTGTACCTCCAGCCATGAGGGTCAACACACCACCTGCCGGCAGAGCCCACTCCCGGGACACAGGCTGCGGTCTGGGTGGTAAGACTGAGAGAATGGAACTGGTGGCCTGAGGAGGAAGAGGAAGCCGAGTCTGCAAACTATTGTAAGCAACCTGGTGCTCAGAGGTCTAGATGTGGGAACAGTCACTGAGAGAAGACCTAGAAAGTGTTGGTAAGAGTTTGGACTTTACTGCACGACACTGGGCAGGGATGTCCGTTTCACATCCTGGAAAGTGGTGATAATAATACTGAACCTGGGGCGCCTGGGTGGCTCAGTGGATTAAAGCCTCTGCCTTCGGCTCAGGCCATGATCCCAGGGTCCTGGAATCGAGCCCCATATCAGACTCTCTGCTTAGCAGGGAGCCTGCTTTACCCTCTCTCTGTCTCTGCCTGCCTCTCTTCCTATTTGTGATCTCTGTAAAATAAATAAATAAAATCTTTAAAAATAATAATAATACTGAACCCACTGGGCTATCCTGAGGATTCAACATGAAAAGTGTATACGTCAAAATTCGTACATCTCCAAAACCGTTACCTTGCGAAGAGTGTGGTGGTGCACCTCTGCCAGCAGAGGGAGCTCTGCAAATAGCCAGTTAAAGCTGAAACACTGGAGGGAGGCAGCAATGTCGGGTGAGCAGGCTGGGCTTTTGCAAATCAGATGGGGAGATGAAGAGACCCTGGCTAGTGGCAGTCTTCCCATCCTTTTCTTGGGCACAGACACCTGCCTCCAAACTGAGTCTGCTAAATCACAACCAGGTACAGCCTCTCGATGAACCACCTGTCTGGGAGTGGGCTGGCCCTCCACCTGGAAGCACCCTCCACGCAGAGCCTCCTCCAGAAGCTGGTGTCAGGAGAAGGGACACAAGGCATCCAGATGGCTTGAGCATACTTTCTCCCACTCTGCACAGCTAGGGTTCACCTTTCTGGTGAAGGACCGATTTCGCTGTCTTTGAATTCCAGCATCATCTTCTACCTAGAGGAATTAGCCTTTTCTATGATAATCCATACAATTTATTGCTAATAAGGACCACTCACATTTGTAGGATGGGTCCTGTAGTTAGACCCTCTGGGGTAGAGTGTCTGACTTTCTAGTCAGTGTCTGACCTTCAGCAAGTCACCTTACACTCTAGGCCTCAGTTTTCCTCAGCTATAAAATAGGGATAAGAATGCCTACCCATAGGGTTTATGAGAACTAAGTAAGATAATACTTGTAAAGTGCTTAGCACACTGCCTGGCGTGTAGTGAGAAGGCAATAAATGTGAACTTATTATTATTCAAAAAGCTCTCAGGGTGCCTGGCAGGCTCAGTCGGTAGAGCATGTGACTCTTGATCTTGGAGTTGTGAGTTTAAGCCCTCTGATTACTTAAAAAAAAAAAAAATCTTGGGTGGCTTGGCAGGCCTGGGTGGCTCAGGTCAGGTCTGTCTTCAGCTCAGGTCATGATCACAGGGTCCTGGGATCGAGCCCCGCATTGGGCTCTCTGCTCGGCGGGGAGCTTGCTTCCCCCTCTCTCTCTGCCTGCCTCTCTGCCTACTTGTGATCTCTCTCTCAAATAAATAAATCTTTTAAAAAATCTTAAAAAGAGGGACGCCTGGGTGGCTCAGTTGGTTGGACAACTGCCTTTGGCTCAGGTCATGATCCCAGAGACCCGGGATCGAGTCCCGCATCGGGCTCCCAGCTCCACGGGGAGTCTGCTTCTCCCTCTGACTTTCTCCTCGCTCATGCTGTCTCACTGCCTCTCTCTCAAATAAATAAATAAAATCTTTAAAAAAAAAAAAAAAAAAAAAAAAAAAATCTTAAAAAGAAAGAAAAGCTCTTCTCAAGTTCCAAAACCCCTTCTAACCTATTATCTAACTGAGGAGAATAGAACAGTGTCCTCATTTCACAGATGGGGAACTGTGATTCCAAGGGCTTCCATGACACCCCCAAGGTCACTCAGTTGGTCAATGGGCAAAAGCCAAGAGATCCCATCCTTACCCTAGGAGCTCCCCCTGCAACCACTGCTCTCAATATTGTCTGTGAAGCTCACATGCAGGGAACAGAGCTGCTGCACCCAAAGCATTGAGCCCAAGGCCATTTTTCCACCAGTGGGTCTGTTGTCTGTTATGACACTGGGCAGGAGGAAAGGGAAGTTGAGGCTTAGCCTCTTGCCCCACACAAAGAGGAAGCAAATGGCTTGGGTGTTTAACTTAGAGCTCAAGTTCTGGAAGAGGAAGACAGGCTTTGTCACTCTAGGCAGCCCATCATGACCCAGGTGGTGGAGTTACGGCTGCTCGAAGGGTTGCCCTCACTGCTGGAGCTGTGTCAAAGCCCAGGCCATGGATTCAGGCAAGCCTGTGTTTGGAGCCATATCCCAGGTGTGACCGGGACAGGTAGCTGAACTTGGTGAGCCACAGTTTCCTCATCTGAAAATCGGGCTGCTGTTCCGAGGCTAAAATGATATTGTGCACGCAGAACCCTGAGCCCCATGTCTGGCACATCACTGTCACAGAAGGCTGTGTGTCCCTCAGCCTCTGGGGCATTAGCATTCCATTTGGCTGAAGAAGAACTTGCTCCCTAGACTAAGTCTGGGGGGACAAACGGATGGCCTGATGTGCTAAAGAGGACCCCAAACTGTGAAGAGGACTGAAATCTGGGCATGGCAGGTGTGCTCTTACTCAAAGAGGGGACTGCGCCCAAAGCAGAGTCCACCCTCATTTGTCACCTGACAGGATGTGACCGTGACAGGCAGGAGGGAGTGTGGGTGAGCAGAGACCATGTGATCTCCACTCTAGCCTGGCATCCTGATGCCCCCAAATTCATTCTTTTTTTTTTTAAAGACCTTATTTATTTACTTGACAGAGATCACAAGCAGGCAGAGAGGCAGGCAGAGAGAGAGGAGGAAGCAGGCTCCCTGCTGAGCAGAGAGCTCGATGTGGGGCTCAATCCCAGGACCCCGGGATCATGACCTAAGCCGAAGGCAGAGGCTTTAACCCACTGAGCCACCCAGGCGCCCCCGCCCCCGCAAATTGATTCTTACTGCAAAATTGGGCATTTCTCCACCTACCTACTTCCAACCTCCCATTCTTGTCAGGGGCCACTGTATCAGGAATGAATCGTGTACAGCTGCTAACATGGAGACCTCAAGATAGTGGCCTAAACACACAGGATTAATTCTTCACATTCGGCAAGTCAGGAGGTAGGTGGGCTAATATAGTGGCTCCATAGAGTCCTCAGGGTCCTAGGCGTTCTCTTTTTCTGCTCTACCCTCCCTGGTATATGACTTCCATCTTCGGTGTCACCTCATGCTCCAAAGATGGGCTACAGGAGCTCCAGCCATCACATTCAGTCTAGGCCAAGGCCCAGACTCAGTAAGATGGAGCCAAGGGGACGCTGCCAGCCAAGTCAGCTCCCTTTAAGCCAGTTCTACTCACATCTGATTGGCTAGAATTTAGTAATTTGGCCAAACTTAACTGCAGAGGGGCTGAGAACTATAGCCTCTTAGTCGGGAGCATTGGAGCCCACCCCATTCCTCCCAGTGGGAGTTCTATTGCTAAGACAGAAAGGAAGAACTGATACGGGGTAGGCAGTGAGCTACCTCCGAATCTTTGGTGTTGAGAGAACTGGTTCTGATCAATTTAACTCAGTTACATAACCAAAAGTTCTTTCTTTTTTTTTATAAAGATTTTATTTATTTGTTTGAGAGAGATGAACAGAGAAAACACAAACAGGGGGAGCAGCAGAGGGAGAGGAAGAACCAGGCTCCCTGCTGAGCAAGGAGCCTGATGTGGGACTCTGGGATCATGACCTGAGCCGAAGGGAGTCACTTAACTGACTGAGCCACCCAGGTGCCCCCCAAAAGTTATTTTTTGAGCACTAATTATATGCAAGACACTGTGCTAAGTTAGCATATGGAGGTACATAAAGATGCTTGAAGGCTCTCCTACTCTTAAGAGACCTACAGGTTATGGGCTTCTGGGTGGCTCAGTCGGCTGAGCGTCTGACTCTTGGATCCACTCAAATCATGGTCTCAGGGTCGTGGAATGGCCCCAGGTAAGGCTCTGTGCTCTGCGGGGAGTCTGCCTGGGATTCTTTCCCTCTCCCTCTGCCCCTTCTCCACCACTGCCCCCCCCACCACTTGCGTGTGTGTGTGTGCACCCTCTCTCAAAAAATAAACACATTTTAAAAATCTTAAAACAACAACAAAAGAAACCTATGGGTTACTGATGCTGAGACAAGCACAAAACTTTTCAGTCTTCTCATCTGTAAATCGAAGATGTATCTCATTCTCTCCAGGACCTCGGAACTCGAATGCTCACTGAAGCTCAATTCATAGAAACGCTTTTTGCTTCTGTGTCTCTTCCTTTAAAAAAAAAATTATTTGAGAGAGAGCAGAGCGAGAGAGAGAGAGAGCACAAGTGGGGGTGATGGGCAGAGGGAGAAGGACAAGCAGACTCCCCTTGGTGCACGGAGCCCAATGCGGGGCTCGATTCTAGGACCCTAAGATCATGACCTGAGCTGATGGCAGATACTTAACCAACTGAGCCACCCAGGCGCCCCTCCCTGCCTCCTCCTTGACTGCTGGACCCCCTGAGGACAGGGGCCATGTGTGGTCCACTCTTGTGTCCTCAGAGCCTTTGTCAGTGTCTGCACATAGTAGGTGTGCAGTACTCCTACTTGTCAAATGGATACGTGACATGAGCAGAGCTCATCGGAGGCGCAGGAGAGGGTCAGGGTGGCTGTCAGAGGGCTATCTTGGGAGGAGATCCTGAAGGGCCTGAGGGTCAGAATAAAGAGTCTGGATTTTCATAGGGAGTTTTTGCACATTGCAATCTGGTAAAATAACTGAAGGAGCTTGTACTTTAGAAGTATTGGTCCTCCATTTAGTCAACCAATACACACGACTGCTGAGTATATTGGGCATTGTGGCAGAGAGGAGGAGAGGAAGGTGACATTTAGCTGTTGTCTCTGTGCCAGGGACTCTTCATGGTCATAGCAAGGAGACCCACCATGGATGAGCACTCCCAGAGCCGGGCTTCACTGGTGCCATCCCGCCACGGCCTCACAACCACGCCGTGCAAAGTCAGGGTGATTTTTTTTTAAGTTATATTATTACTTTTTTTGTTAAGGAATCCATTTCTGTGATTGTCGTGAAGCCCAGACTGGATTAAGGGCAACGAGTCCTGGAGGTAATTATACCCATTCTGGCCTTTGTAGATACAGCCCGTCTTCTCCCTCTACCTCAGCTGAGAACCCAAACCCATAAGGCCTCCATCCCTGCCCTCCTGTTCCTGGAAGGTGCCAGGCAGGTGCTGTTGTTCTCCACGCTTTACAGGCTTTACAGACCAGGAAACCAAAGCTGGGAAAAGTCACGTAACTTGCTTTAGTTTTCAACAGCATTAAGTGGTGGAGTTGGAATTGTCACTCTTTGTCCCGAGGTCCCATACTTCACAACTACTGGTTACAAAGAGATGAAAGTCGCCTCGCTCTTGCTCTCCCGTGCAGGGCTCACTGGCTGGCTGGAGAGGAAGCAAAGGTGGGCGGGGGGGGGGGGTGTGGAAACGAGCTGTGCAATCATCCAGCTATGCCCCTGCGGGGGGTTGGGAGGTGCTGTGGGAGGACCGAGCCTGGTAGGGAGTGGTCAGACCTAGGAGGAGAATCAGGGAGAGCTTTGGGTAAGGGGACTGTCCTGGTCTGTTTGAGCTGTTTATAAACAACAGAAATTTGCTCTTCACAGTTCTGGAGGCTGAGATGCCCAGGATCAAGGTGCAGGCAGATTCAGGGTCCGGTGAGGGCCACTTCCTGATTCCCAGACTGGAGTTGTGGATGCCAGTTACAGACTACTGTACCAGTTCAGATGAGAAACAATAAGGTCTGACACTCAGACTGTGATTGGAAACTGTTTAGGAGGTAGAATGGGCAACACTCACTGGCTGACCAAGTATGAGGGGTGAGCAGGGTTGCTGTATACGGTTGTGCAAACTGTGGACTGCTTCATTTCCCAGCTGAGGGAGGTGAAATCCAGTCTTCACTGGGGCTTGTCTAGAAAAGTTGGCCTTTTTCTTTTTCCTTTTTTTAAAAGATTTTATTTGTTTGACAGAGACCACAAGTAGGTAGAGAGGCAGGCAGAGAGAGAGGAAGGGAAGCAGGCTCCCTGCTGAGCAGAGAGTCGATGTGGGGCTCAATCCCAGGACCCTGGGATCATGACCTGAGCCGAAGGCAGAAGCTTTAACCCACTGAGTCTCCCGGACACCCCAGAGTTGGCCTTTTTCTAATTCACCACCAATACTGGAGCAATGGCTTTAGAAGTGAGGATAAATTACTCCCAGGAAGGGAATATTCCAGAATATGAGTGTGTCTATGGAAGATACCCCATCTCAATATCTGAAACAAAAAGCTGGATCTATTACTTGAGAGCAGAGCAATGCCTACAGGGTGTGATCCCTTTGAGGGGAGCAAGGGTCTTCTATAAGGTGCTGGGAGGTGTGAAGGTCAGTGATGGACACACTGAGAGGAGGCAGAGTTTGGGGATTGGTTGATGATGCAGAGTGTGGCTGGTGCTGACTGGCTGGCTTACAGAAGTGTGGTCACTGAGGCAAACCGTCTTTCAGTAAAAGAGAGATGAGCTGTCATCGATTAAATGGTTTAAAGCCCTTTGTGGTGGTTCCTTGTTGGCATGGCTACAGGACAATCTTTGGAAAATGAGAACTTCTTTCTTTTCCTCAAGTGACAGCAAACTCAGACCATTCATCTTCCCAAGGGCATCTCACTTTAACAGTGGACCACGGCTGCTCAAGGGGTTAGATCTCCAGAGGATTGAGAGGCTGTCTGGGGTGAGGTCCAGGCTGTGGTAGGAAGGTCTAGTGTCTGTCACCTCCCTCCAAAGTCCTAGGTCTGGGTGTTCCACCAGATGGGGATCAGGGAGAAAAATTAGTTGCATAGCCAGGAAGGGCCTGGCCTGGGGTGGCATATGAAGTCAGAAATGGGACCTAGGCACCTGACTTCCAGTCACCTGGTCTGGAAGGAGATGTGAGATGCCTGGAGGCAGAGTTTGGGGCCTGAGGCTAACCGCCAAGTTTTTGTCCCTGTTGCCACCAAGACCTCGCCTTTGTCCCTCCTTTACTCTCTCAGTTGGTTCAGCAAGAACCACTGGTGCTGGCCCAGCCACACCCTGAGGAGAACCCTTGGAGCTGCCTGAGGAGATCGGGAGGGGCGTCAGGACTGGCAGGAAAAAAAGACCAAAGACCGTTGCTTCCTGCAGCTCAGCAGCTGAGCCTGCGTTCCCAAGCTCTCCCCACACACCCTTTCCCTGCCCTCGAGAGATGGCTCTTGGTGGCGAGGCTCTCACAGATTTTCTTAAGCACCTTTACTGAGATATAATTCACTACCGCCGACTTCACCCATTTCAATTGCACAATTTAATGTTTTTAGTTCACTTCACCGTTATGTGTAACCAGACCACAGCCCATTTTAGAACATTTCATCACCTCACAGAGAAACTCTATGTCCCTTCTTTAGCAGCCCCCAACCCTCCAGCACGAGGCCTTTTGTGTCTGACGTCTCTCCTCAGCCTACTGTTTTCAAGGTTCATCCAGGCAGCGCGTATCAGTGTTTCATTCCTTTTTGTGGTTGAATATTCCACGGTATGTCTGTACAGCATATTATTTATCCATTCATCAGCCGACAGACACTCTGGTTGTTTCCACATCTTGGCTTTGGCGAATAATGCTTTTTTTTTTTTTTAAACATTTGTGTATGAGTTTTGGTGTGGATATTTGCTTTTATTTCTCTTCCATATACACCCAGGAACGAAATCGCTGCATCAAAGGGTAACTCCATGTTTAGCCATTTGAGAAACTCATGTGGGTTTCTGATTGTTGTTCTTTCTTTTCCACATGTCTTACGCTGGACAACCCTGAGCGGGCTCCTGTTGTCACCTCTGGGAGACAGGCATTTCCTCCACTGCGTTCAGATATAGGACAGCCACCAGCTCCCCTGCTCTGCCCTCAGCAAAATCCTTAGCAGGCCTGTTGGAAACCTGGTTGACCACCTTGTCGTTGGCTGACAGGCACCTTGGATAACTTCCTTCCATCAGTCAGTAAGTAGTCACTGAGTGCAGACATAAAAACATTTCTGACAAATGTATTGAATGTATGTGCACGACCATGAGAATCCATCCCCCAAATCTCACACAGCTGGCTGACCCGGGGCTCCCACTGTGTCACTCTGAAATCCCTCACAGCATTCAGTCAGAGGCCGTGCTGCCTACAGGCTGCCCACCACTAACTTAGTATCCCTGTGCCAAGGATGCGAAGGCAAGGCCTGCTCTGAAGAGTGATCTTGGCTTGAGGATTCCTCAACCTCCTTCTTGAATTTCCTCAGAAACGTTCCACCCACTCAACCTTCCTTTAATCCTTCTTTCACTTGGGTCACACCTACTCTGTCAGCCTGTCACCCTCCCATTTCCTGTCTCAGGCATTTCCCCTAATACCTTTAATGCAAATCTTGCTGGGCAACTGCTTCTCAGAGATCTGGTACTAATTCATACCACTAATCTCTCAGTCCCTCACTACACTTAACATGAACTGTTCCCAAATAACAAAGTGTCTGCCTGTCTTGTACTTAGAATTTCATCCAAAGCAATAGCGTAGGAAAACATTTTTTTTTAAAGATTGTATTTATTTATTTGACAGACAGAGATCACAAGTAGGCAGAGAGGCAGGCAGAGAGAGGGGGAAGCAGGCTCCCTGCTGAGCAGAGAGCCCGATGCGGGGCTCGATCCCAGGACCCTGAGATCATGACCTGAGCTGAAGGCAGAGGCTTTAACCCACTGAGCCACCCAGGAGCTCCGGAAAACAGTTTTATGTGAAGGAAAGTAGAGGAGTCAACAAGGTTTGCTTATTGCCCCACTTTGAGCAGTTTTATCATCATAGTTATGACATGCAGGGCCTAGAGGCAGAGGGTGGTTTCTTTTTAGAGACCGGAAGAGTTCCAGGATCCAGAGAGAAGGGCTTGTACTATCGCTGGGCCAGACACTCAAGTCCGAGGCTGGGTTCTGAGGACAGAGAAGGAAGGGTGTTGTCAGGGGAGTTGTAGGAAGCCACCAGTACACAGCAGCATTGTCCTCTCTTTTCCAGTGACACTCATTCCCGCTGTTTATCCTCAGATGGCGACCACAGAGGGCTGGAGTGGGACTTTCAGGCCTCCTTAAAGCACTCTTCCTCTACAAGCCCAGAGTCCTGAAGCATTAGCTACACTCACTTGGGCTCACTCTCTCTTCCAGACAGAAATCCTGTCTTCCTCAGACAGCAGCACCGACAGCTGGCACGTCCGAACAGCAGGCTATGGATTCACAAGATGTTCCACAAGTAAGGACCCAGGGTGTCCTGCCAGGGATCCCTCAACCCTGCAGAGAACTTGGCTTGCCTCACTTCGATTCTAAACCGAGTGCTGCACTGAATGTTTGGTGCTTGATAACGGAGTTGTGCTTCTGTGGAAAACATAAACCGGGAGGGAAGGCTGAGAGAGGGCTTTATTGTTTTAATGAACAGTGGAGGGTGATAGGGCTGTGCCTCCTGATTATCCTTATCTGAGTTTTTGTAACAGCTTAACCGATAAGCTGGTTGGTTGAAAGCTGTTAGAGTCCTGAGATTTTCCCTGGGTCTGGGGAATGAATAAAAGCACTCTGCTGGAAGAGAAGCTATCTGCCCTAATAGTTTGGGGTTTTGAGGCTGGCTGGAGGCCTCAGGTGGAGATGAGGGCTTGTTATTAATGACTGCTCCTGGCCCAGGACCCGACAGCTGAGAGGAGTCTGAAGCTTAGATCCCCACCCCACACTCCAGGCAGGAAGAGGGACTTAATGGGCCACAGTTGCCCCCTGCAGGGCAAGAAGTGAGGGCAGTGACCTGGTTAGGAGCTGTGAAGTAGGTCCCTCAAGTTGCTCCTAGAGCAGGAATCCAGCTGCTATCAGCCCCTCACTCATCCTTTGTTCTCAGGATGTGTGAATTCTCTTCCGTATCCATGTGGTGCTTTAGAAGGGCCCAGGAATCAACCCTGACAAATGTCTCTGTGCTGTGTGTTCAGTAGAGATAACACTTAAGGTTTAAAAAAAAAAAAAAAGTAGTTGAGAACAACCCCCACTGATTTAGCCTTACTTTTGGCTGACATTTGAGAAATCGCCTTGGTTTGATAGGCTCTAAGCTTCTTCCCAGATTTGTGATTGAAGCTGAGTGAATCCCCATCTCTGCCCAGGAATTCTGGCTTCCGGCGGCAAAAGCAAGCCTTCAAGGTCTTCTTCCCACAGTGCTTCCCATCCCCCGAGCTCTCCCACTCTCCAGATCTCACCAGGCTGCTGCCTTCCTTTCTGACACTGCAAGTCCCAACTTTGGGGCCCTTCCCCGGGAGATCACCTGAGTCCTCAGCTCATCTGCTCTTTTTGAATGGTTCAGGTCACTTTCCTCTTCTGTTAATGTGAACGGGGGTAGCAGGAGGTGGGGAGTTGCAGTGGAGAATTTTCAAGACCTCTCCCAGCCCTGACTCTCAGGGCAGAGCTGTGAATTCCGACAATTTAGTTCTCTGAGTCTGGGCATACAGGGATTCGGGAACCAGCCTCAGCTTGACTCCCGAGCCCTGTAACCTTTAGGCAGTTTTCTTCATCCCTCATTTTCCTCATCAGTAAATAAGGAAATATAATACCTGCCTCATAGGACCATTATGAGTATATGAGGATTAAATGAGTTAATGTTTGTAAAGCACTTATAACACTGTTTGGTACATAGGGGTTTTTTTTGCCTTTTTTTTTTTTTTGAGAACATGTTAAAAACTTTTCTAGAATCTGTTAAATATAGCACACACCACAATCTCATTGTTAGCTGTTTACATGTGGGTCTTATTTGCACTCCATTTGCTGGAAAGGGCAGAAAACACATTCAACCCATCTTTGGCCCTAGTCCACTGACTCCTGGTTTGGTGCTTAATAAAGTGGCTAGTTTGAAATAAACCGGTGGCAAGGGTAGCAGAGAGCTGTCCAGACAAGCAGATATTAAACTGTTGATTGGATGTAGAGGGAAGAACAGGCAGTGACTCTTACTTTTTCTGGAATGTTCGAAGGGGTCCAGAGTTTGCGTCACAGTTGGAGGACCAGGAGGCACCGACTAGAGAGAGTGGGAGACACCCGAAGAGGTGGGATAAACGGTCCAGTGTTTCTGGGAAGCGCAGGACTATGGAACCAGCAGTCAGGGCCAGTTCTCTTACGTGTAAAATAGGATATGAATATCCACTAAAATGAGAAAGCACTCGTAAGGGCTATTGACTGAACACCTTCCAGATAGATTGGCACCAGCTAAGTATTTATTATGACCATTCACGAATGAGGCTGGGCGAGGTTAAGCGACCTGCCCAAAGATACAAAGCAATAAAAAGGAAGAGTGAAGATTCGAACGCAGATTTGTGAACTCAAACTCTGCGTACGGATGGAAAAGTGACCCCGTTCAAATGATAACGGGCTTATTAGAACAAACGGCTTATGAATAACAGCAATGCTAGGACAGCAGGGCGGCTCTCGAACGCCCCCACGGGCACCCGCACTCCGGCGGTGCCCAAAAGTCCCGCCGCCTTTCGGCGCTTACGTGCGCTCCGTGACCGCCGCGGCAGACGAGGGGCCTGCGGCCGAGACCGCATGCGCTCTGGCGTCCTCGAGCGCGCTCCTCCCCCCCGTCGGGCGCAGCGCGGGCACGGGGCGCATGCGCACACCCGGCGGGCGGAGGGCGGCCCCAAGTCAGTGGAAAGATTTCGGGGACCCAGTGCGCGGGAGTCCGGCAGTGGTGTGTGAGCGCGCAGGCGCGGCTGGGGCCGGGCAGCAACTCCGGAATCTCTACTAGTCCCAGTGTGTGTCGCACCCGGAGCCGCCGCCATGGCTGCATACAAGCTGGTGCTGATCCGGCACGGCGAGAGCGCTTGGAACCTGGAGAACCGCTTCAGCGGCTGGTACGACGCCGACCTGAGTCCGGCCGGGCACGAGGAGGCGAAGCGCGGCGGGCAGGCGCTGCGAGGTGCGGAGCGGGCCGGGCTGGGCTGTGGGTGGGGGCTGGAGAGGCCCGGGCGGGCGCCTCACGGTGAGGGCCGCTGCCTGGCTCGCCCCTGTGCGCTCCCAGAGAGGGCTGACCTTGAGCTTCACCTTTCCAGCAATTTATTTTGCAGTTGACAAAATGGGCCCAGGTTGGGGGGGGAGGGGGGGTCGACTTGCTCAAGGTCATCCAGTGGAGTGAGGGGCCGCGCCAGGAAGAGGGCCGAGGGCGGTCGCCCCGTAACCCATTGCGTTCTCCACGACACCACCTTGCGAAATTCTCCCACTTTCTAGTCTGAGCATTTGGTAAGTCGGGGACGGGTTATTACATGGGATGCCCGGTGCCTTCCAGCAGCCGTAACCACGCCTTTTCAGGAGGTCGCTGCGATTCTAGATTCTATTGAAGCGTCAGGCCACACTCGGGTCCCTGGCTGTGGGGGAGTAACGCGGCGCGGGGGGGGGGGGGGCGGGTAGGCAGCGGGCCTCAGAAACCCACGTGCTTATGTAGGCCTTTGCTGTTAAGCAGCATCCCACAAATTCTTTGTCCAAAATCCATCTTCAAATGTAATTGAGCGAATGAATGAATGAAGGATTTGAGTTGATCCTGTGCAAATTCCATAGACAGATTTTAACCCCCTCTTTTCTATCCTTTCCTGGCCCTCTTTCATAGTTGGGAAAAGTGAAGATTGCATAGATGACTTGTTCAAGGTCGTATCTTTCTATTTCTAGTCCATCCCGCTTGCTCCATTTGGGTTGAGTAACAGGTGGGCAAAGGTGGAAGTGGCAGTGAGATAAACTCACCTACCCAGGCTTGCCCCGATGAGGGGGTATAGCTCTCCGTGGTTTGGGAATGCTTTTGATAAGGAACCATTCCCAGCTGTCAGCCACTCAGAATCTCTCTGGTCTGAGAAGGTGCTTCCTTTGATGATTAGGGCAGATCCTGCCTTGCTCCTTTCTAACCTTTGGACATAGAAGCAGCCATCGATGCCTGATGTGGAAGAGGTATTTGACCTCAAGTTACTCTAGCGTCTTGCCTTCACTGTAAATTCTTTGAAATGAAGCACAGGTTTGGAAAGTGGGAAATGTAATCCTGCTGGCTGTGTGTGTGTGAATGCTTTGGGATGGTCTGGTGTGACTTACATTAGGAGAGGCTGGGAAAGGGAAAGTGCTGGTAAAGGAGGCCATTTTCTCTCCTGTCTGGCATGAAGACCTGTATGGGTCTGTGGTGGTTTGCTGAGACTAACCCAGGACAAAGATAATTGCAGCTGTACCCTAAAAGACTGATCAAATGGTCAAACTTGTAATTTCTCTTTAACAGACCCTATTTCAGTTTTTTAAAAAAATTTACTTATTTTTAGTAATCTCTACACTCAATGTAGGGGCTTAAACTCATGACCCCGAGATCAAGAGTCACATCCTCTTGTGACTAAGCCAGCCAGGCACCCCCCTATTTCAGTTTGTAAGTAAATGTTGGTAGCATTAGTTAGAAAAATTTCATTAGTTAGAAAAATTTCAGATCTTAATATCTGTTATGGGCATCACTCATGATTATATTTAAAAAAGACTGAAAGCAGAAATCTGAATGGTGAAGACCATTATGAATAATGTAAGAAACCTAAAGTAAATACATGAGTAAATCTTAAATTCTTCAGAGCTTTCAATCATAGTAGGCTTAATAAACTCTTTTTTCTTTTTTAAGATTTTATTTATTTATTTGACAGAGGCACAGCAAGAGAGGGAACACAAGCAGGGAGAGTGCGAGAGGGAGAAGCAGGCTTCCTGCTGAGCAGAGAGTTGGATGTGGGGCTTGATCCCAGCACCCTGGGATCATGACCTGAGCCAAAGGAAGATGCTTAATGACTGAGCCACCCGGAGACCCCAAGGTTTATAAACTCGAATTGTTTCAGAAGAAGCCAGTGAGAACCGAGTTCCCCCATGCAGTCTACCTCTGGGGGAGGATGAGGTCCACACCACACCATTTACCCCCGCCCCTGGGCTATGCTTTTATTTAATGGGAAAGTTAAAGAAAGAGGCCCTAGAGTTCTCTGTTAAGAGCCCTCAGGGGAACTATTTTTCTCCTTGGGGACCTATTTGGATATCTAACGGTAGGCACGCCATTGCGAATGGAAATAATTGCAGTGAAACAGCCAGTAGCTCTGCAGCATGGGAAATGACGTTTGCACTATGGATGGTTGCTTCCTGGTGACTCAGCCTTTTATTGGGGAGCCATCCCTTCCCTACGAGTTAGGGAGGAGATAGTAATGAAGTCTACTAGGACTTGTCCTGAGGCTCACTGATGAGATTCATCATCTTTTCCCTTGTGGGTAGTGTAGCGGTGGGTTTCCTGGTGATTAATCCTCCCTTCCCCCATCAGCATAGTTCCTACTGGCCTCATTCTCAGCTGAATGACTGGCAGGAGAATTCACTTCACATTGCATTAATTACTGTTGGCAACCTCCGTATGAGGCAATACCCAGGAAAGTTTGTGCTGAATTTCAAAGAGGGCCTTGTAGACTCATGGAGGAAAACACTACATGAAGAAAGGGCCATCTCCTTATTAAAGTGGGAGGGGGGATAATCTTTCATGAAATATGAATTGTAGCCTGTTGGTTGGGGCAGCATAACTCTGGATTACTACCCCTTCAGAACTACCGAGTGTGGAGGAGAGATTCATTTATAAATGAATCAGTGCACAGCATTTGCTCTTTTTGCTCTTTCTCCAGGGAGTGGCTTCTCCTAAACCTTGGTCTAGCCATCAACCTAAGTAGGTACAGGCTGGCACTTGACTGTAACAGAAACTGGATAAAGAAATTATGATGTGATTTCCACTCCATAGTGAACATATAATTTGAGGCAACAAATTTAAGTTTTAATCACCATTCTCTAAGAGCTCTTGCTGTGTCCTGATTGTTGGGGGTTTAAAATCCACTTCTAGACAAGAAGTTAGAACTGAAATATATTAGTAATCATTGGTCAGAAGTTATTGTTTTAACTAAAATACAAACATCCAGATCCTTAGGAGTTAGGAAAATATAGAGGGAGCTAGAGATGGTGGTTATGAGTTGGATTTTGGAGTCACACAGCCTGGATTTTAATCTCTCACGTATAAGCTGTGACCTTGAATAATTTGCTTAACTCCTCTAGCATGGGTTCGAAAGGATGGTTATGAAGACAAAACACATACAGAATAGTCCAGTGCTTGACAGATGGCAAGCCCTCTATACATATTGGCTATTATATATTAAGAGATTCCAGGTTCTTAAGCATCTTTTTCTTGAAAGAATTGGAGAAATAAGTTCTTAAAAAATGGGCTTAATTACAGCACTTTGTGGTTTAGGATCAGCCACACAGATGGTACACAGTAGCTACTTGACAATATGTTTAGGTCTTGGGTTAGATGAATTATTTATTTATTTATTTATTTATTTAAAAGATTTTATTTATTTATTTGTCAGAGAGAGAGAGCATGAGAGAGTGAGTACAGGCAGACAGAGTGGCAGGCAGAGGCAGAGGGAGAAGCAGGCTCCCTGCCAAGCAAGGAGCCCGATGTGGGACTCGATCCCAGGACGCTGGGATCATGACCTGAGCTGAAGGCAGTTGCTTAACCAACTGAGCCACCCAGGCGTCCCAAGGGTTAGATGAATTATTGGGGAACCATGTTGTCAACTATAAAATAACAAATTTTATCTTTTGTGAAGGCAAGATTGTCTCTCCTGCTAGAGTATACAAACTACTTAAATTTATGTGTAAGAAAATTCTGGTTCCAGAGTGGATCTGATTAGCTTATCACTTTGAATTTCTGATTCCCAGATGCTGGCTATGAGTTTGACATCTGCTTCACCTCAGTACAGAAGAGAGCAATTCGGACTCTCTGGACAGTGCTGGATGCCATTGACCAAATGTGGCTGCCAGTAGTGAGGACTTGGCGCCTCAATGAGCGGCACTACGGGGGTCTGACTGGTCTGAACAAAGCAGAAACTGCTGCCAAGCACGGTGAGGCCCAGGTGAAGATCTGGAGGCGTTCCTATGATGTTCCACCACCTCCAATGGAACCTGACCATCCCTTCTACAGCAACATCAGTAAGGTATGGAAAAATGGGGTTTGGCTCAACTCCACTTAGGACCACAGGTTATGGTTCTGGGCCTCTTTCTGAGCTTTTTATTAGTGTCTGCCTAGTCCCATTGAGTTTATAATTTATAATAAATACTTAATTCTTTCAATTATCCTTCTCCAAGGAATGACCTTCACTTGTTAAAAGATTTAGTTGGTAGTTACTTATCTAAAAATATATCTCCTTTTTTCTTTCTTCATTGACATACTTCATAAAACCTATCCATAGTTGTAGGGCCCTTCTAAGACAAGTGGAAGATTAAGTGAATTGGGAAGAGCCTTGTACTTACTTTTCCCCCCTTCTTTTCTAAGTTTCTTTGAATAGTTAATCTTCCCAATAGTGGGCAGTGGTGGTAGGAAGAGCAGCAAGATAATAATTAGCCCCTTTGCCAAGCTCTCAGCTCCATTCTGTGCACTGGTGAGAGATTGATTCATCACTTTAATTAGGGGATGAGGAGTGGGCACAATGGATGCAGCTACTACTAATTGGTGAATTTGGATTTTTTTGTTGTTGTTTAGGATCGAAGGTATGCAGACCTCACTGAAGACCAGCTACCCTCCTGTGAGAGTCTGAAGGACACAATTGCCAGAGCTCTGCCCTTTTGGAATGAAGAAATAGTTCCCCAGATCAAGGAGGGGAAACGAGTACTGATTGCAGCCCATGGCAACAGCCTTCGGGGCATTGTCAAGCATCTGGAGGGTATGTGTATTTTTCAGGGGAACCCTCAAGGAGGCATACAGCAAAATTGCCACTAATCAGGGACTTATTTCATGCAAAGGAGACCTTCGGGAAAAGGTTAGACATATTGAGAGCCTTGGAGATAGTCTATATTGACTCCTGGTCACCCTCTACCCTTGTTTCCTCAAAGCATCGTAGACAGACTCAATGGGTGCTTACTGTATATGCAGAACTTCAGGTCCCCCTTCAGACCTGATGCAGAAGCTGCCATCTGTTATTCACATACACTTTATAATTTGAGATGCTCACTTTTAGACTAGGATTGCCATTTGAAACTGATAAAATCCTCCTTAATCACAACCTGGGATTCAAACATGAATCTCAATTTGCATTCTAAATTGCTTCACCTGAAGGCCTAGAGGCGCAGTTTGCTGATTTTTGGCAGTCTGGATGGATCACATAGGACATTTGAGATGTGTATGGTCCTGCTTTGCTATGGGTTTTTAAACCCTACTTCGGGCGAGAGATCCGTGGTACACCTCTTTCATACTTTCTTCTTGCTTTTCAGTGGCTGAAAAATAAGTATTGGGTGCATTCTTTGGGTGACTGATCTGTAATACAGATCATTACTGTTATTACAAATATCAGAAAGGGTGTCTTGTTTTATTTAATTCCTACTGAAGTCCTTTGTCACCTGCGGGGGTGACATGGATTTGTGTCTTGCATGGCTAATCACGGTGTGTATTTTCAGGTCTTTCCGAAGAGGCTATCATGGAACTGAACCTTCCAACAGGCATTCCCATGGTCTATGAATTGGACAAGAACTTGAAGCCCATCAAGCCCATGCAGTTCCTGGGGGATGAAGAGACCGTGCGTAAAGCCATGGAAGCTGTGGCTGCCCAGGGCAAGGCCAAAAAGTGAAGGGAAGCAGGCAGACTACTTTCCCAAGGATACCTACCCTCCCTGTCCATCCCACTCCTCTGCACTTCTTCCTTGCACATGTCACACTGACCATATCTGTAGGCATCTTAAGTTTTAGCTGCAGATGAGGACCAGTGGCTCCTAATTTCGTTTAGCCATTTTGTTTCTTGCACCCACTCTCTTCATATATTCTAGTCAGAATGGCACTTCTGGGGCATGGGTTCTCAGTCCAAACTGAGAGAAGACTCTTACCCAAGAGTAGGGAATTAGTAATGCTGGGGTTTTTGCTACTGTTTTATTATTGAGGACCTGCTTGCAATGGGAATAGGGAGGAACCATGCTAGGTGTGACCAATGAGAAGCAAGAGAGCCTATGTGTGTTCTCAGGAGCAAGGCCTGTACTATTCTGTACAGGTGGAGGGGGGGTGCTCTAGTTACTCCAGCAGAAGATGAATGTAACCTGCATGGTGATGAAAATAGTCATTTCCCCTCGGACCCTAGAAGAGCTGGCTCCAGAAGATTGGGATCAATCTGAATGTTTTACATGTTGCATTTACTTTTACAAGAAAAAAAAAAAGTATATATATATATAAAATACAAAACGAAAACCCTTCTGGGGTTTCTAGTGGCGGTTGAAATATTCCCACATGTGATCATCCAAAAATAAGCCATTCCTCACACCAGTGTGGGATAAACTCCTTGACTTCTGAGGCCTAGGAGTTCATCCTGTTGTTTGTTTTAGAATCCCTCCCCTGCCTTAATGTTTTATGGCAGTGAGATGCCTCTTGATCATGTCCAAGTGTGTCTTTCACTGTATCTGTTTCTGATCATGTTCCAGTTGCTTGGCCCCGCTATGGGCCCAGTACTCATTTTGAGCGTAATTGTACTAAATCTTTTTTCCAGATCAGTATAATAAAGGAGTGTTGTGCAATATCTTCTGTGTGATATAGTGATACCTCTAGAGCTTTAGGACAACCAGTCAGTTTACACAGTTCGGTCCACATATGGTATATCTTATTAGGTTTTCCATCTTAGGTTGGGGAGCTGAGGTGAGGGGGGGGCAGGTCATCTTAGCTGAACTCTCCATTCCTATTGCCTCTACAGCTCTTGTTCAGTGATGCTGGTTACTGAGTACCACTTGAGTAGAAAATCAAATTCTGAAACCCCATTATGCCTCTTGAGTAAGGTAAAGGCTTGTTTACTTTAAAAAGCTAATATTTTCCTATTAGAAATCTGTAAACTTGATTCACTTTTCATCCTCAGAAATTACACACAACTTTATAAAATGATGCAGGAGAAAAGAAGTTGATTACATTATATTAATAATTAGGAAGGGGCATGGCTCACATTTACCTTCTCTCTAAGGCCTTTGAAAAGACCGTGGGATCATAAGAGAGACTCCAAGGCAAAAAGCTCTTAATGCCTTTCTTCTAGCAGGAGGAAGTAGGGCCCTCCGTCTGGGAAGCTCTCACGAAGCTCCTCTGTGCCGGCCATTGGCTGAGGTATGTTAATACCTCATAGTCTCTAATCTTCATCACCTCTGAAAGGGCTGCTATCCCAGTTTACAGAAGAAACAGGCTGAAAAAGATGCAGAAACTGGCCAAATATATGCTTCCAAGTTCTGGAACCCAGAGAAAAGATGTTCAACTAAAGTCCTTATTCTCAATTTAAATACTTCTAATCATCTTCTCGAGTTTTTCACTTGATCTGTATAGTAACTCTAGGATGAGCTTTAGTAATTTAAGTCTCCTAACAGTCTGGTGGAATGTTAAATTTACTTAGCCTATACTGAACCTTAGACTGAAAGTTGATAATTTCCTTTGATCAAGGCTCTTCACCCAAGTCAGACGGGATCAGCTTAGATTACTCTTACTCTGTGTCCTGACATCATCTGAGTTTATGGCAGTCTTCACTCATTGACTAGAACTCTTACAGGCAGGAAAGTAACAGAAAGCCTGCATTATCTACCCACACCACCAGGAGGCCAACAACTAGCATCCTTCCAAGACCCTGCTTAGCTAGGGTAGCTAGCTAACCATAATCATCTGGTGGCGGGGTGGGGTGGGGGTGGGTGGGTTTGTAGGCAGTTTTGGAATTCACCTCACCCAGGCTGAGAATCACTTATTCCAAGGCACAGAAACCAGTATCCTCCTCATCCCTAGAACCAGTTGTAGATTAGTAGATATCATCACTAAACATCACTATTTGGGCATAGCTGTTGAGTCAACTATGAGAACACTCAAAAAAAATTTTATTGTGCTTTTGCTATGTTTAGTCACAGTATCAGGCACTGAAGATTCAAAGAGATTCCTGCCCTAAAAGCTGAGGCTATTAGGGGAGACAGGCACAAACTTAACATGTAATACAATACTGGATGGTTAATGGAGAAAATCCATCCGGCTCTGCAGATCAGAGAAAGCTGTTATCCAGCTGCTTCAAATGTTCTTTCTGACACTTTATTTATTAGAATGTTTGTTTACATCTTATCACCTGTCTTTCCTCATTAGAATGTAAGCTCTACAAGGAAATGATTCTATCGTTCACTGTTTTAACTCCTAGCTGCTCAGTATATGTTTATTGAATGATGTCCCAACAAGCACTCAATTAATGAACCATTGCTAATTTGGAGAGCCTTTAATTTCATGCCCAAGGTTCTAGTCAATATTTAGAAAAAGGCACCATGGTACAGAAGAAAGAATTTTGGCTTTATAAGACAGACCAAAGTTTGAATAATGCTCTAATGCTCTGCCACTTGATGTCTGTGTGACTTAGGGCAAGTTAACTGATTTTTCTAAGCCTTAGTTTACTTCTCTGTAAAATGTAGAAATGATCAGAACATTCTAGGGCTACTGGGAAGTTCAGAGGTAAGTAAAGTGGCTAAAGTGGTTAACACTGTAGAGAAAATCAAATGGTAGCATCTTCCTGCAAGGCAATATGGGAACACCTAACAAAAATTTAAAAAATACACATTCTTTGACCCAGCGTTCCACTTCTAGGAATCTATTTTGCCACAGAACTTAGGCATGCACAAGGATATGTAGCATAGGGGTTTTCTTGGTAGCATTGCCTATAAAAAAGAAAAATCTGTAAAGTTTTAAAACCTCTATCAGTAAGGTTAACTTAAACTACATCGTAGTTTAAAACCTCTATCAGTAAGGTTAACTTAAACTACATCGTAACATAAGGTCTGGAATTTAACAGATCCTTTGATAGAAGGCAACCAGATCTGTAGTAATAACAATAACATAATACTGGTGTGTACTGGAACTTAGGCATTTCTTCCTCACAATAACCCATGATTTCATACTATGCCAGACGAGGAAAGAGACTTAAACAAAAATAACTTGCACTACTATCAATGTTCAACATCCTGATTATTTTAGTATACTATAATTTGTACAGTGTTACCATTGGGGGAAAAATGGGCAAAGTGTACCAGGAATCTCACTATTTCTTAAAACTGCACGGGGAGCTACTGGTCTCAATTCTGTTTTCTATTAAAAAACCAACCTAACCTATTCAAGGCTAGCAGCTAGAGGGTATAAACCCAGGTGGGCTGACTCCGGAGTTTACAGGTAACCACTGTCAGTACACCTAAAAGATACGGGCTCCTAGAAGAACATCTCAAGAACTGACATCTCTTAATTCTTTCCTTCCATTCCCTCGGCAGCTTCTCCACGCTTAACCCTTATCCCTTCCTCATCCCCAAACTTGGATGTCCATTCCTTCTGCGCTTTTGTTCAGGCTCCTTTGTCTGCCTTGAATATTTTCATTCCACTTAGCCAAGTTCTTCAGTTCCTTTTATTTCACACATCTTTCCCTGGTCTCCCATGACCGTGTTCTGTCCCTCTTTTCAGTTCAGGTTTAACAAACATGTGCTGGGGTACCCACTAAATTAGTAATACTGTGTTCATCTAATTACTTTCAGAACTACTCACATGCACCCTGAATCACCATGTATTCTTTACTTTTCACTAAACTGTACTGTCTCTCAATGAGATGTATATAAAGTGCTTGACTCAGTGCCTGGCATATAGCAAGTACTCAGTAAGTGGAAGTACTTAAAACAGAACATACAAAATATAAGAAAGATTGGAGATTAGGCTTTTCCAGAGTAAGCAAGCACTTCACACATGTCCATTAATGGGTGTCAGCAACTAGGCAATCCCCTCCTCTGAATGTCATGATGCTTTTTAGATGCTTCCCTACTCAAGACAACAAAAGTCATAAAATCTTTTTAGTAAAAAATGTTTTGTCTCAGCAAAAAATGTGTATTTGTAAGACTGTTAGAGGGAACAGGTTACTTCCAACATTATAGTTTGTTGGCGCCTCCAAAAAAGAGAAATCGATCACTCCAGAAAATGAAATCCGCTGAAAGTTTCATAAGAAAAATATTCCACCTACAGTATAAGTTGCTGGCAGATTTTTCTAAAGGTGGTTGTTGGCCAACCCCAGGCGTCTGAATAAAGACAATGGCATCTTGATGTTGGATTCATACACGTACTCTTAGAAAAACGGCTTACCCCTCTCCATGGGGTAAAATGTGGCTTCTTAGGTCTGCAGGAATTCAGGCTGCACTCGGGCCACTTTCCGGAATTCTTTAGTGTGGGTCTTAGGGCACTGCATCTCACACCAACTAATGGGAACCATCTGGACACCTGAAAGGAAAGAGCTGGTGTTGGAGCTGGAAACACCAAATGTTTACTGAAGATCCTTCCCTTTCAAGGCTGGTTATGAACTGAAGTATCACCAAACAGCCTACTGAACCTCACCTCATATGGAAAAAGCCTTGTTGATGCCACTGACTTACAATTATATAAAGAGAATCATTCTAATCTCAGTAGTAAGTACTGATACTGCTGCCTAGATAATTAAAAAAACAAGGATAACAAGAGCAAACTGGATTAATCCCAAACCATAGCTCCCAGGGAAAGGTGAGCACATGGATGCATGGACTTACCCGATTCACTGTGGGCCACCACCACCCCGAGCTCGTTCTCGGCAGTGGTCAGGAGGTAGTTGGATTGTGCGTCACCCAGGGAGATCTAGTCACACAACACTGGTAAAGGAAAATGACGGGTGATAAGTCTTCCCTCCCATAACCACTTGAGTTGTTTTCTACTTCTATTTTTTGTTTTGACAAAGGACCACAAGACTCCTGGGAATAAAGGATACCACTTTGGCCAAGACAATGTCACCTGGGCGGAAACTCTTATAAATCTCTACCTGTAAGAAAAGAACAGGATTGTTAAGTGAAAGCTCTAAATTAGATCTACATGAAACTATTACCCCTCTGGTAGACCCAATCTACTTTTTTTTTTTTTTAAGATTTTATTTGTTTATTTGACAGACAGAGATCACAGGTAGGCAGAGAGGCAGGCAGAGAGAGGAAGGAAAGCAGGCTCCCTGCTGAGCAGAGAGCCCGATTCGGGGCTCAATCCCAGGACCCTGGGATCATGACCTGAGCCGAAGGAGGAGGCTTTAACCCACTGAGCCACCCAAGCTCCCCCCCCCACCAATCTACTTTTTAACCCCACAGGGTGAAAGTCATCGTTAGTCAAGCCAATCAACAACTTCTATTGCTTCTACAGCATCATTATATAAAGCAAAGATTTTTAATTCAGTAACCTGATCAGGAATCTGACTTGGACAAAAGTTACTATAACTGGCTCTGAAAGGATCCAGAGTAAATCGTAATAGCAAAGAATAAACACCTGGCTTCAAAGGCAAGGAGTAAACTAATCCTCTTCTGGTCAACAGAGAGAACAAAAATCCTAAGGGAGATGAATTCCACACTTTCTAGTAGGAAACATCTTAAAATTCCTTGGATCTTTGGATCTGCATTTCCAAAGATGTTTGAAATTCACTGGAATAATTTAAAAGGATTGCGATTCCTAAAGTCATAAGGAAAAAACGAAAAAGGACCAACCAACAACCTTGTCTTTTTCAGTAGCTCGGACATCTTCCTTGCTATAAAAAAGAATTAACAGAAAGATTAATTATTGGTGAGAAAGAATTATTCTGCAGAATCATAGCAGACAAAGAGCTACAAGAGTAGAGAGAACAAGTCATAACGGGGACCCAAATGCCACGAGAAAAGTGGGGTAGAGAAGCATTCCAAGTCCTCATCTGGAGGAGAAAACCACATTCCCATTCTTGGGTCACACAGAGCAGCAGTATCAATACCTCTGAGTACAGAAAAGCAGAACAGATTTGGCAGGAAAAAATAAGGAGCTTGCTGCCTTAGTAGAGCTTGAAGAGAAGCACTATAGAACAACACAGAATCCTGAGAGTGGAATGGGCCTCAGAAGTTAAATTATCTGGCTCTCAAGAACTGTTGATCCCTTCTCAAAGAACCTACAGAAAAAAAAAAAAAGAAAACCCAACTACCATTTCACCCACTAACCATTTTTTAAAGTATTTTATTTTTTTAAGGTTTATTTATTTTTCTTAGAGAGAGAGAGAAAGCACAGGTGCATATAAGTGGAGGGAGTATGCACTCTATTTTACAGAGGGAGAGAGTCTCAAGTAGTCTTCCACTGAGCGCAGAGCCCAACACAGGCTCAATCTCATGACCCATGAGATCATGACCCAAGTTGAAACGGCAAATCAGTTGCTCAACCAACTGAGACACCCAGGTGCTCCTAAGATTTTATTTATTTATTTATTTAAATTTATTTATTTGTCAGAGAGAGAGGGAGAGAGAACGAGCGAGCACAGGCAGACAGAGTGGCAGGCAAAGAGGCAGAGGGAGAAGCAGGCTCCCTGCCGAGCAAGGAGCCCGATGTGGGACTCGATCCCAGGATGCTGGGATCATGACCTGAGCCGAAGGCAACCGCTTAACCAACTGAGCCACCCAGGCGTCCCTTATTTATTTATTTTTAAAAAGATTTTACTTTATTTGACAGAGAGAGAGAGATCACAAGTAGGCGGGGTAGGGTGGGGGGGAAGCAGGTTCCCTGCTGAGCAGAGAGCCTGATGTGTGGCTGGATCCCAGGACCCTGAGATCAAGACCTGAACTGAAGGCAGAGGCTTAACCCACTGAGCCACCCAGGTGCCCCTAAGATTTTATTTTTAAGTAGTCTCTATACCTAACATGGGGCTAGAACTCACAACCCCAAGATCAAGACTTATCCATGCTTTACCGGTTGAGCCAGGTGCCCCTCCCATGCTAACCTTTTTAATGTCTCAAATCCTTGGGTTTAAACTATATTAAATAGGGGTGCCTGGGTGGCTCAGTGGGTTAAGCCTCTGCCTTCGGCTCAGGTCATGATCTCAGGGTCCTGGGATCGAGCCCCACATCGGGCTCTCTGCTTGGCAGGGAGCCTGCTTCCCCCCCCCCTCTGCCTGCCTCTCTGCCTACTTGTGATCTCTCTCGCTGTGTCAAATAAATAAATAAGTAAATAAAATCTTAAAAAAAAAAAAAACTATATTAAATAAAAGAAAGGAAGGTATTTCCTAAAATGTCTTCTACTTTGTTTCATATGAGTCATTGTGCATCACTAGTCTCCAGCTTAGCTCAGTTCTTTTCATTTTACTTTAAAGCCCAATCTTGTCACTATTTTCCTTTTGTCTTAGCTCATACATTATAACCTTTTCTTTGGACACCACCTGGACAGAATCAGAACACAAAGATGGGAGCCAGAGAGGCAGGTATAGGAACTGTAATAGTTCCTAAAAATTCCAGTCCCCTCTTCTATCCTCAGGTGCAGAGGCCAAGGCAAAGACATGAACACTTCTTACCGGATAGTTCCTCGAAAAGAGTTCTTAAGTGGTGTGGACCCTACATACAGGATGTGCACTTTGGCAAAGCGTGAATTGATGCTAGAGACCTGTGAAATAGAGAAAAGATCAGCATTAGAATAGTAGCAGTTGTGAGCTCAAGGAGGAGGCAAGAAAGTAGGAATTACCAGGATTTTAGTCCAAGCAACCCTATTAATTATAGAATTTAAGACAAGTTAACTCCTACTTAACTTTGCATAAATGATACATGTCAAGCGGAATGAGAGTCACTCTGGCCACCTAATAAAGTTACTATAGGCATCCAATGAAATAATATGGAACAGATCTTGAAAAATACAGAAGCCTAACATAAATAGACACAGGATATTACAGCAAATCTGGACTTTCAGCAGATCTTGCTAAAAGCCCTGTAAAGTGAACAGAATTTAAGTGTACATTTGAGGTACTGCATAATATTTGGATCACTGCATCTTCAGTTGTTTTGAGAATAACACACAGATCTTCTGCTGGAACAATTTATAAAGAGAGCAACTAAAAGCTACAAGTTAATTTAACCTGGCAGAAGGTGGGGATGGGGCGCTGGGTGGCTCAGTTGGTTGAGCGACTGCCTTCGGCTCAGGTCATGATCCTGGACTTCCAGGATTGAGTCCCGCATCGGGCTCCCAGCTCCTTGGGGAGTCTGCTTCTCCCTCTGACCTTCTCCTCTCTCATGCTCTCTCTCACTCATTCTCTCTCAAATAGATAAATAAATTCTTTAAAAAAAAAAAAAAAAGGTGGGGATGGGCAGGGAGTAAGGATATATTACATTTATTGATCACGGCAACCTTAATTTGTACTTCCCCTGGAATACCCTAAAAGACAAGATTTAAAAGGAATGCTAGAATATAAGCTCCTTTGCTTCCCTGCAGAATAAGATCTAGCTTCTAGATGTTAAAAAATAGGCCTCCCTGTGTTCTCTGTCAAATAAGTAAAATCTTTTTTAAATATTTTATTTATTTGTTTGGCAGAGAGAGATCACGGGCAGACAGAGAGGCAGGCAGAGGGAGAGGGAGAGAGAGAGAGCTGAGCGGAGAGCCGGATGCGGGATTCAATCCCGGGACCCTGAGATCGTGGCCCGAGCCGAAGGCAGCGGCTTAACCCACTGAGCCACCCAGGCGCCCCAAGTAAAATCTTTTTTAAAAAATTGATTAATGATACAATAACATGGATGAATCTCAAAATAATTACACTAAGAAGTGAGACAAAAAAGAGTATATACTGTATGTTTCCATTCACATAACATTCTAGAAAATGAAAAGTAATTTTTAATAACAGGAAACAGATTATTTAGTGGTTTAGATTATTTATTTTGTGATGAGGGGGCAAGAAAGAGGAGGAAGGACAGTGGTGGGCATGATGAAACTTTGGGGGGGTATTGCTGAATATGTTTATTGTATTTATGCTGATGGTTTCACAAACGTATACCTATGTCAAAATTTATCAAATTGTACAATTTAAATATGTGTATTTTATTAATTATATTTTGATAAAACTATAAAAATTGGGATTGAGATCTGTGTTAGGCTCTCTGTTCCATGGGGAGTCTTCTTCCCTCTCCTGCTGCCTCTCCCCTCTGCTTGTGCATGCACTCTCTCTCTTTCTCAAATGAATAATAAAATCTTAAAAAAAAAAAAAGGCCTCCTTATTACCCTTTGACACCCCTGTTTCACAAACTGCATACTTAGAGACTCAGCTCAGTGAAAGAACTATGACTGCTGAAGCAGGCTGCCTTGATCTCTATCCTAGAACTTTCCAGGCCAGCACAGTCCAGTAACCCTGTGCTGATAGAAATGTTCTGTGCTGGCCAACAGGGCAGCACTTGAAATGTTGCTAGTGGGACTGATGAAATGAACTTTTAATTTTGTTTAATTTTAATTCATTTCAATTAAGTGGCCAATATGGCTAGTGGCTATGGTATTTGACAGTGCAGTTCCACAATGATCATGATTTCGCTACTGAACAAGTGTCTTAAGCAGGGAGGTTAAAACCAACTTACCTTACAGGTTACAATAGCCCCCACATCTGGTAGTAGTTGGGACTCTGTTTCTCTCATCACAGAAATGACAGGAAGCTATAGAGAAAACAATAAAATGTAAGATCCTGACTAAGCCTCGCATAAAGGTATATGTGGCTTAAGAGTAATGTAGTAATGCTTTGGTCCACAGCTGAGATCACAAGGACGGGTGGACTATAGACATAAGTGCCCAGAGGAGAATTAGAAATTCTAGACAATAGGAAGGTCAAGGGACCATTCTTCAAGGGAAGAATGCTACTAGAACACATAATCTAATCATTTCAGATCAGTTCTATGAAAGTTTTTGGTGATTTTCCTGGATTTCGTGGTATATAACCATCGTCTATCATCATGGATAACTTGACTCCTTCAAAGTTATACTTCCCTCTGTCTCTCATTTTTATTGTACCGGCTAGAATTTCCAAATAAATATTATATAATAATGGCCATACTTGATTTCTTTTTTTTTTTTAAGCTCTCAGAATAGGAGGAACCTGCGTGGCCCATGAGGCCACGCCCATTCTTTTTTTTTTTTTTAAGATTTTTTATTTATTTATTTGTCAGAGAGAGAGGGAGAGAGAGTGAGTGAGCACAGGAAGACAGAGTGGCAGGCAGAGGCAGAGGGAGAAGCAGGCTCCCTGCTGAGCAAGGAGCCCGATGCGGGACTTGATTCCAGGACGCTGGGATCATGACCTGAGCCGAAGGCAGCTGCTTAACCAACTGAGCCACCCAGGCGTCCCGATTTCTTCTATTTTAAGGGAATACTTGTAGTTTTCTCTTTGAGCAAGGTATTGGCTGTTGGTGTAAGACAGATACATTTTTTAAATGATTTATTTGTTTGTTTTTTTAAAAGATTTTTATTTATTTATTTGACAGACAGAGATCACAAGTAGGCAGAGAGGCAGGCAGACAGAGAGGGGGAAGCAGGCTCCCCGCCAAGCAGAGAGCCTGATGCGGGACTCGATCCCAGGACCCTGGGATCATGACCAGAGTGGAAGGCAGAGGCTTAACCCACTAAGCCACCCAGGCACCCCTAAAAGATTTATTTATTTTAGAGAGTACATGCATACGCAAATGGGGAGAGGGACAGTGGGAGAGAGAGGGAGAGAATCCCAAGCAGATTCCCCACTTGTTGGGGGGGCCTGACATGGGGCTCAATCCCAGGAATCTGAGATCATGACTGGAGCTAAAATCCAGAGTCAGCTACTCAACTGACCAAGCCACTCAGGCACCTCAAGACAGATATTTTGAACCTCATCTTTTACTTATCTCTCCCTTTTTTTAAAAAAAAAAAAAAAGATTTTATTTATTTATTTGTCAGAGAGAAACAGCGAGAGAGCGAGCACAGGCAGACAGAGTGGCAGGCAGAGGCAGAGGGAGAAGCAGGCTCCCTGCCGAGCAAGGAGCCCGATGTGGGACTCTATCCCAGGACGCTGGGATCATGACCTGAGCCGAAGGCAGCTGCTTAACCAACTGAGCCACCCAGGCGTCCCTATTTATATCTCCCTTATTTACTGTGCTTCAGTTCCCTGGCCACCTTTCAGTTTCACTAACTCATTGAATATCTTCTCATCTCAAAATTTGTGTTCAACTTGTTCTTTCTGCCAGGACTGTGCTCTCCCCACCAACCCAATTCTTATTTATCCTTCAGATTCAGGTTCAGTGTCACTTCTGCTGACCACAATGAGTTTGTCTTTTACATGTTCTCACAGTAACCTGTGATATTCTTTCAAAATAGTCATCATATTGGTAGCCATACACTAATTTGAGCATTTACTTGTTTACAATTTATGTCTGTCCCTTGATAGCAGGGACCATGTGTATTTGGCTCACTACCATAGCTCTAGAGGTCAGCATTGTGCCTGGCACATGAAAATGCTCAATAAATATATGAAATGAATAAACTTAGATATGTTAAAGACATTCCCAAAATTGACTGAATAAAAAGCCTCTCATTTTACATATGCGGAAAAACCTAAAACCAGAGATCAAGTTTCTAACATGAAGCAGAAACAAGGCCTAGTTAGCCAGTACCTAAATGTTCTAATTCTGAATCCTCTTTCTAGTATACCCCCTATTTTTTTTTTTAAAGATTTTATTTATTTATTTGACAGACAGAGATCACAAGTAGGTAGAGAGGCAGGCAGAGAGACCGGGGGGAAGCAGGCTCCCCGCTGAGCAGAGAGCCCGATGCTGGGCTTGATCCCAGGACCCTGGGATCATGACCTGAGCTGAAGGCAGAGGCTTTAACCCACTGAGCCACCCAGGCATCCCTATACCCCCTATCTTTAAGCTGCTCCTTCAAAGGCTGTTTATCTGATCCTGGGCTAATTCTGGATCAGCCTCTGGAACTAGAGAGGGCAGTGTTAGGCACTCAACAAGCATTTATTGAGCACAGGCCCTTGTGCTTGGCACCAAAGGTATGGTGGCAAGGTTTGCTTTCGTGGAACTTAAGAATTTAGTAGGGGAGGGGCGCCTGGGTGGCTCGGTGGATTAAAGCCTCTGCCTTGGGCTCGGGTCATGATCCCAGAGTCCTGGGATCCAGCCCCACATCGGGCTCTCTGCTCAGCGGGGAGCCTGCTCCCCCCCCCCCGCCCCCCACGGGCTCTGCCTGCCTCTCTGCCTACTTGTGATCTATATTTGTCAAATAAATAAAAAAATCTTTTAAAAAAATGAATTTAGTAAGGGAAGAGTCAAGGGGGAACATGTAACTGAATGTTTAATCATTTGCAAAGCTGAGCACAGGGAAGGAAAGAAATGTATTTCCTTGTGAGAGTTTAACAAAACAAAAAGTAAAAGCTCATAAAACTCCTTTCCTTGACTAGTGGGTGTAGCATGGCTTCTCAGATAAAGTGATACTAGAGAAGCTATCTGAAAGACAGGTAAGAATTAAACACGCTAAGGAGATGACCGTGTTCCAAACAAATTGTGTACAAAGGCTCTGTGGCAGGAGAGAGCTTACCCTACCAGCGACAGTGAAAGAAGCCTGTGTGACAAGACTGCAGAGTGAGGTGGGAATAGCGGAGCAAGATGAGACAGGAGACATTCGGATAAGATGCAGCTCACTGCAGGGCTGAGTCTGCCTCTGCTCGTTCCCTAACTTCCTTCTCCGAGTGCCAGCAATATAATCAAGCGAGAGCAACACATCCGGTCTGTGGTGTCTAAAGTGCCCAGCAGTGGAGACCAGCTGTTCTACTGCTGAGGCACTAAAGACACGTCCGTAGTGCCCCTGCCTAACGATCGCGAAACCAGAAGCTGCCTAAAAGAAAGAAGGGGGGAATGGGAAGCTGCCCCTTTACCGCGCCGTTCTCGCTGCTCTTCGTCAGGCAGCCAGCAAGCGACGAAAAGATGTAGCCGTGTCGGGTGTAAGTGCCGCTGCCCGGGCTGCCCTCCTCCAAGTTACACAGACGTTCGCCTGAAGAAAAACGCTGCATCAGTCACGGGCCCCCATGAGGTGCCGGCCATCCAGGCTTCCTGCTCTATCCCATCCAGAAATCGCTATGGGCCCCTCACGCTTACCGGGAATGCAGTACCTCACGGGTGGCGCCATGACTGCCAGTGGAGGGAAACGACGTCGACTTCTCATTGGCCAAAATTCAGGCGCGGTGCTAGAGTAAGAAACGCGCCAATTGGTGTGATTTATCACGTGATCGTCGGGAGCCTCTCCTCCGGGAAACTTTATTTCCCAGGTTGCCCCAGGACCAGTCTGGGGGCGGGGCTCCGGAGCGCTTGCGCGTGCGCCTGTGGTCCAGGATGGGCTGGCGGCGGGTCCCAGGCTGCGGGCTGGTCCTGCGGGTGGCGGGCGATGGTTGGTTGGACTGAGCCGGGCCCGGCCGGGTTGCAGAGCTGGAGGGGGTGGCAGTGAACGGCGGCGGAGGCTGCGGGGGTTCCATTTGGCTGACTGGGGAGTCGGCGGGCGGCAGGTAAGAGCGGAGCCGCGGCCTTTGCTCCCCAGTGCTGCCCTTTTTTCTAGGGTCGGGCCCTGTTTGGGGCCTTTTCCTGAGCCCGGGTTCCTGTTTTCTCCTTGCTCCGCCCTGCACGGCCTTGCCCAGCACAAGCCTGGCGGAGTGCACCCTTGGGGAGCTGTAACGCGCAGAGCTGGAAGGAGGTCAGCCAATTCAAGTTGCCCATTTTACAGATTTGGAAACTCAGATCCAGAGACAGGATTTGACTTGTCTAGTGGCTCAAAGATAGTTCAAGGTAGAGCCCAAACCGGAACCCAAGTTTTTTTTTTCCCCATCACTTCCAGTCCATCGCATTTTACCACGCCACCCCAATTCAGAAGTAAAACCTTTTCCGGGTTTTTGTGACTGCAACTTCAGATTTTGCAGTCGGATCCTCTCAAGCGGATCTCAGGTCGTGTGGGCCCATGCTTAACTTTTTCTCTTTCAAGCATGTTAGTCCGGAAGGGAAGTCTGCACATGAGCAGAATGCTGCTCTTACTGATGACTGACAACTACTGCTTTACCCGGCAAACGTCCTGAGAGCAGCATCCTTGTCCAGATGAGATTTGCTACATACAACTTTCATCTCAGTTTCCCTTGCCTTCTGGTAGCTTTGGAATATGTCCCTCCCCGTGCAAACCCTCCAGCCCCCACCAATCCAGTTTCCCCTTGGAAAACAGATGGTGAATTAGAGGCTTGGAAAGAGGGAAGTGCTGTGGCTGACTTCAATCCCCTCTAATCTGGTGGCAGATGTCACTGGCCCGTGGTTGCTACTGAGGAGTAAGAGTGCTTAAAGGCTTGTGCTTGGGGTGATAGTGAAGCTCAGCTTTGGTGTTTCCTCCTGTGTTCACTCTCATTCTCCGCACCCCACCACAACATACACATACACACACACACAGTTTTTTACAATTCTGTTTTACCTCAATTTCCTGAGAAGTAAGGAACTCCGTATGTTCAAGTGTAATCCCATGGACCACAGTATCTCTTCCCTGCCATCCCTGTACCCCTAAACCCCAGTAGCTAAAATGAGTTGCTCAAATCTGATGTGTAGCTCTGCATCTACAAGCTTTCAGTTTACATGTTTGGGTTGATTTCTGGTTGGACATGTTTTCCAAAATCCTTTCTTGCTCTTAAGTACTATGATTCTAACCATGCTTTCCTTTTCTCTTCACTGACTGTAAAGAATGATAGCATCAGACACTTTTTTTTAGTGTTATCACTTTGGCAGGAGTGCACTCGCTGTTATTTGTAGCACAGATAAATGTTGGACCAGCCTCAGCACTTCTGTGTCCTCTATTCTTTAACAAGCATTTAATGAATCCTTCTGTGAGCCAGGTATAATGTTAAGCATTTTGTAAACATTTCATTTATACCTTAACCAAGTGTATATATAGAACAACAGAGGGTTAGAGCTGGAAGGGAACTTAACATTTAACCCTACCCTGTCACTGAATGAGAACACAAGGAGATTGGGTGATTTGCCCAAGGTCACAGAACTACTTAAGTGCAGAATGGAATCCTAACCAGTCAAGTTACGGGGTAGATGAGAGTAAGTCTAGTCCTGGTGACAGGCATTTTCTATAGAGCTCAGGAATACCAGAGGTGGTTGAGGACAATCTGAAAGGTGGAGAATCTGAAAAAGAATGTTTCTGGGTTTTTTTTAGATGGGAGAGATGGCATATAACTCCTATTTATTAACAGACGAGGAATACATCTTATTTGTGAGCTGTTGCTATAAAGAGTGTTTTAGCAAATAGGAAACTCTCCATTAGCCACAGTAAGGGAATGAACAGTGATGTGGACAGTCTGAGTCACTTGGATTTGTTGTGGGGTAAAATGTTTCTTTTTTTTTTTAAGATTTTATTTATTTATTTGACAGAGAGATCACAAGTAGGCAGAGAGGCAGGCAGAGAGAGGGAGGAAGCAGGCTCCCCGCTGAGCAGAGAGCCCGATGCGGGGCTCGATCCCAGGACCCTGGGATCATGACCTGAGCTGAAGGCAGAGGCTCAACCCACTGAGCCACCCAGGTGCCCCAAATGTTTGTTTCTTAAATTTAACGATGGCCATATACTATTTTGAAAATTCATACTTCAAGCCAAATCATGGTTCTAAGCAACAGGACTCCCAACTCAAGAGGAAGGAGGAAGGCTGACTTTTTCCTTTCTCTCATTTCTATACTACTTCTTTTTTCTTTTTTTAAGATTTTATTTATGTATTTGACAGAGAGAGATCATAAGTAGGCAGAGAGGCAGGCAGAGAGAGAGGAGGAAGCAGGCTCCCTGCTGAGCAGAGAGCCCGATGTGGGACTCGATCCCAGGACTTTGAGATCATGACCTGAGCCGAAGGCAGAGGCTTAACCCACTGAGCCACCCAGGCGCCCTCTACACTCCTTCTTAAGTCTCTTAGCTCCTAGGAGTGATGGGAATGGCCAGTTTCTTTATCCTGATGCAGAGTAGATCCTTACTAAATTGTCTTCTCTTTGGCTAGCTTTGTCTGCCGGATTCTTTTTTGCCTTAAGTCATTACAGGGCTTGTGGAAGAAGGTAATGAAATGTTTTTGTTTTTGTTTTAAAGATTTTATTTATTTGACAGACAGAGATCACAAGTAGGCAGAGAAGCAGTCAGAGAGAGGAGGAAGCAGGCTCCCTGCTGAGCAGAGAGCCCGATGCGGGGCTCGATCCCAGGACCCCAGGATCATGACCTTAGCCGAAGGCAGAGGCCTTAACGCACTGAGCCACCCAGGCGCCCCTTTGTTTTTGTTTTGAAAGGCGTCTAGTGATAAGCCAGTGTGCAAGGAGAGCACCTTGCTCCAGTTACTGAATTGAACCGTCACTACAGTGGAGCAGCCTCCTCTAGTTTCTGTTGGATTTTGAGCTGCCTGTTAAATAAGTCAGTGGAGTTGCTAAGGACATAGTAGCCGTAGGGGAAAATCAGATAATTTCTTTTCTGGTAAGGGTTTTGATCTGTGGAATTGATGAGACTAGCATTGAAGGAGCCCATGACTTCTGTTCTGGATGTTGCCTGGGCAGCTGACCTCCCATGACTATTGAGTGAGGTAGAACTCACATAGAGGAATGAAGGTACTTGCAGAGGTGGGAAGGCTGGTTGGGAAACTTGGGGACAAGGGCAGCAGCTGCAGAGAAGACTCATGAGCGTCCAGCTAGAACTGGCCGGGGGAGACTCATCACAGAGGACAGGCTCTGTGGTCTTCATGAGCCACAGCATGAAGGCCCCCCTCCCACTGCCACGGTCTCCTGCCTGTGGTGGTGTTCTGTGAAAACCTGAAGTTGTCTTGGCTTTTGTATCCTTGGGGTGGGGCTGGGACTGGAATTGGAGACAAAGCATCTGATGTCATGTAGGGTAGCTGAGGTGTCCTGACAGGAGACAGGGACTCTCAGGCTACCAGGCGGGGTCTGGTGGCTTGTAACATTAGCCCAGAGGAAGGAGGAAAGATGAGTATCTTCTGCAGAGATTCAGCACCAGGGCAGATCTAGATGTAGGACCCACATACTACGCGCTTACTCCCCCACTGGCCATTCCTTGGTGAAGAACAATTGTTTGGAGGTGGGTGGGTGGGCTAGAGCAGGCAGGAGACCCTGGGAATCCTCCCGTGATGGCCCTGCCCACAGAGGTGTGGTTCTTGTCCGCTGTGCTCCACCCAGTGCTCTGTCTATGCAAACAACTCCAAAGACCCTGTCTTGGCTTGGAGGTGCCTGCCTCTCCCCGAGCCCTTTTCTGTGGCTCTTTACTCTAGGTGTGCCTCATCTTGGATTTGCTATGCACCCATGTGGTGTAATAGAAGTAGGATTTCTGCAGGTTCAGAACCTCCAGACCCTACCCATGTAATCTGGTTGGGACAGTGGCGCCACCTATTCTGCAGAGAAGTCAAGTGACCTTCCTACTTGCCACAGCTGGTGACTGGCGCAGGTGGGCCTCATTCTGAGGTCTTTGCCTCCTCCTCCTTGGCGGGATAGGGAGGGACAGGACCTGACCAGCTCTTCACAATGGTGTGCTCTCCTAGGAGCCATGCGGGGCCAGCGGAGCCTGCTGCTGGGGCCCGCCCGCCTCTGCCTGCGCCTGCTTCTGCTCCTGGGCTACAGGCGCCGCTGCCCACCTCTGCTCCGGGGCCTGGTACAGCGCTGGCGCTATGGCAAGGTCTGCCTGCGCTCTCTGCTCTACAACTCCTTTGGGGGCAGTGACACCGCTGTCGATGCTGCCTTTGAGCCTATCTACTGGCTGGTGGACAACGTGATCCGCTGGTGTGGGGTGGTGAGTGATGCCCAGGGAGCAGGAAAAGGGCTGTTTTGGGGTAGTAGAAGGACATGTGTCTGGTGGACCCACATTGGGTTTGGGACCCACACCAACCCCCTACCCTAGGGAAATTTCCGAGTCTGCCCTTGGTGTTGGCAAACTCTGACTGTGTCTCCCCCACCTCACTGGTGTGGGCAGGTGTTCGTGGTGTTGGTGATTGTGCTGACCAGCTCCATCGTGGCCATTGCCTACCTGTGTGTCCTGCCTCTCATCCTCCGAACGTACTCAGTGCCGCGGCTCTGCTGGCACTTCTTCTACAGCCACTGGAATCTGATCCTTATCGTCTTCCATTACTACCAGGCCATCACCACTCCACCTGGATACCCACCGCAGGTCGGTATTCCCCACAGGGCCATGTGGGAGGGATAGAGCTGCAGGCTGTGGGAGCCAGCCCCAGGAGTGGGGAGGGAGTGTGCCTTGGTACCTTCTGAGGTCCAGAACTGTGCTGCCGCCATTGTCATGATGCTCTTCTCCCTCTGCACAGGGCAGGAATGACATTGCAACAGTCTCCATCTGTAAGAAGTGCATTTACCCCAAGCCAGCCCGAACACACCACTGCAGCATCTGCAATAGGTGGGTCTTGGCTTTGCTTGCTGTGAACCCGGGCTGTGGCCCTTCTGCTGAAACCCTAGGGCAAAATTTAGACCTAAAGTTTGAGAAGACGTTTACGAAGCGCCCGTCTATACCAGACAGTGTGCCCTCACGTCGTGACACCTGGTCCTCAGGATGGTCCTGGGTTAGGCATTGTCACCACTGTGGACACTGAGCTTCAGAGAGGAGTTAACCTTGTCCAAGATCATGTAGCCAATGAAGCAGGGTTTGGAAGCAAGGCCTGGCTCTCTTCAAAGTCTGTGCCCTTTCCACCTCAGCAGGATGCTGGGCCTTGTAGGAAAGGATGGGCACTGACCTCTCAAGAACCTTGGCCACCGTAACAGAGCCTGTGTCCCTCCCTCACAGGTGTGTGCTGAAGATGGATCACCACTGCCGTATCCTTTTATGATCTCTTCTGCCTGAGGCCTGTTTCTTTAGCTCCAGAGCCCTGCACTGGGTTAAGGGCCACAACCAAGGCATCATCCCTCCAAGAACACTGGGCTCGTCAAAGTTAGAAGAGGAGTGGTGGGGACTGGCCATCTCTGGGGCCAGGGCTGGCGAGGGAGAAGCAGGAGGCTTACAAGCTCTGGGACAGATCTTCGTGGAGCAGAGGATCTATTCTAATAGTTTTCTTTTGTAGACTGTCATGCTAACAGTTGTGAGATGTTAAGAGTTGTTTGGGCTTCATGGTGTCCACTGGGCGTGCCAGATGGAACCAGTGTGGTCCCTTTGTACTGTCCCTTACAGGTGACTGGTTAACCTAAGCTAGGTTGAAGTATTGGCAGATGCATTTTGCTGAAGGATTTCAGTTTTCCACAATTTCCCAGTGGGACTGGTGAAGGCTCTAAAAAACTTTAACCTCTGGGAACAGTCCCATATTTTCCTGCCTTTGGGATATAGTTCTTGGTGACTGGAAGCCATGTGTTTGGATGATGCCATTATGAAGCAGGGATGAACCAGAGAGACCAGAAGCTGTGTTTGGTCTTATCCTTAATCCTTCCCCCACCAGCCTGGCTAAACAACTGTGTGGGCCACTATAACCATCGGTACTTCTTCTCTTTCTGCTTTTTCATGACTCTGGGCTGTGTCTACTGCAGCTACGGAAGTTGGGACCTTTTCCGGGAAGCTTATGCTGCCATCGAGGTGAGGAGCAGGAGAGCTCAGTAGAATATGGGGGCATGGAATTTGTCCCTAAGGAGTGGGGCTGATAGCACCCCCATCCTAGAGGCCTAAGAGTATAACCAGCACTGTTTTCCATCCCCTTAGAAAATGAAACAGCTCGACAAGAACAAACTACAGGCGGTTGCCAACCAGGTGGGCTGTCCCCACCCCACTGCCTCCTGCTGCTCAGGCCAGGGGGTATAGAGTTGCTGAGGCAGCGGGGGCCCACCTGCTAGTAGAGTTGTAGAGGCTGGCTGAGGGGCCTCTCAAGACTGGATCAGGGGTATTCTGGGAGGCTGTCTGCCATGGGCAGGCTCTGTGGCCTGGGGTAAACTAAAATCCCTGGTTTGTGACAGTTTTGGGCTCTCTATCCCATTATCACCTTCTTTGGGCCGAGTGAGGACTCTGCCTTGGTGATAGCCTGAGCAGCAAGGAGTCTGTGTTAGTCTGTGTAATGGGGTTCCAGGGGACAGAGATCAGGCTGGGCTAGTCTGATCACCCTTTGTTCCTGGTCTTTCTGCATCCGTTGTCAGGATCATCCCTTCTCCTGGGCCTTTTAGGACCCCTAATTCTGAGAGGTCTTGGGTCATGACTCCACTTACCTCTGCTGCCCTTTCAGCCCTCAGTGGAGCTCACTTCTCCCTGCTTGTGCTTGTATTCTGGGTGTGGGCCCGGCCTCCTCTCTTGAGGATTGCAGCTACATAGTGAGGGTGTTCTCGCTGGGAAGTGGAGTGGCTTCCCCTGGAGCCCCATTTGTGTTGTCAAATCTGAAGGCTCAGGGTCGGCTCCTCCTGTGCTTTGCCATCCTGTCCAGACCCGCTCTGCCCAGTATGTGTCCACATGATGCCGCCGCTGGGCTTGGCCCACCCATCTGGCTGCTGCCCTGAGTTCTGTGTGGCTTGACTCCCTACTTTCTCACCCTGGGCTTTGGTCACTTGCCTGCCTGCAGGTGCTGGGGGCTGTGGTAGAGACCAACAGAGCAAATGAACCACACTGCTCTTCTTTTTCTAGACGTATCACCAGACCCCACCACCCACCTTCTCCTTCCGAGAAAGGGTGACTCACAAGAGTCTTGTCTACCTCTGGTTCCTGTGCAGGTATCAAACGCTCATTTTTGACAGTTTAAGTGGGGGGGCAGCTAGAGGAAAACCGTTTCAGTGCCCATGCGTGGGCAGGCACCCACCTGTCATCTCCTGCTGTTCTTAGTGTGACTTAGCTTGGCAAAGAGTCAGTGCTTGCTTTTCTTCAGTGTTTTGGGGCAGGGAACACTAAGGATGCTAGCACTGAGTGTTATGTGCCAAGGTAAGCTAAGCTCCTACCTCAGGGTAGGACAGTGCAATTTCCAGATGAGGCGAACTGAAGATGAGAGGGTGAAATGAGTTGCTGTGTGATCACAGCTGGGAATAGGAGAGCTGGGATCAGAAATGTGTGCTGCCTGTTCTAAACCTGGTGCTTTCACTACCTGCTGCTTTCCTAAGCATGGGTATTTTAGGAAATAATGGACCATTTTTATTAGCAACACAGACTTGTTTCCCCTTCCTTCTTTCCACATAATTTATTCTTTGCCCATGTTGATGCTTCTTCATTGATGTTTTTAATAGACATAATGAAGCAACAACTGACCTATGACGTAGGCTGGGAGATAAGACTTAGAGAGGTTTCCAGTTGATCATTGCTCAGCTCAGTTTCAGATTCAGACCTACTTGTAGCCTCCTCCTTCCCTAAGCTGCCCACCAATCTTGGCCCCTCTTTTCTTAGTTCCGTAGCACTTGCCTTGGGTGCCCTAACTATATGGCATGCCGTTCTCATCAGTCGAGGTGAGACTAGTATCGAAAGGCACATCAACAAGAAGGAGAGACGTCGGCTGCAGGCCAAGGGCAGAGTGAGTAGGGCTGAGGGCTTGGGGTGGAGGGTAACTGAACCTGCTGTCCTGGAAACAGAAGCCATGGCCAGGGCCAATAAGGGCAGGCCTCATAAAAGGTCAGAACTTGCCTAGCTGAGCCTTAGCTTAGCCAATTTAGGCTTATTAGGAGGGAATTAAGTAAAAAGGGATTTGTAAAAATCTTTTTTTTTTTTTAACCTGTTTTTCTTGGCTTTAGGTTTTTAGGAATCATTACAACTATGGCTGCCTGGACAACTGGAAGGTATTCCTGGGTGTGGATACAGGAAGGTAAAGTATAACATCTAGGCCAGTGCCATCCAATAGAACTCACTGTGATAAAAAAAGTTTTCTGTATCTATGTTGTGTAAGATATTAGCCACTAGCCATATATGGTTGCTGAACACTTGAAATGTGGCTAATGTACCCACAAGTTATATTTTTAATTTAATTGTCACTAATTTAAATAGGCACATGTGGCTAGTGGCTCCATACTGGACCACTGCAGATCTAGACTCGGAGTAGAGATCACTGTTCAACTGAGCCAGAGGGGCTTAAGGCCAAAACATGCATATGTGGCTTACATATGACCACAGCAGAGCCCTGAGAGAGCTGCTGTCAAGAAGGGACCTCTAGGTAGGGGACAGTGACCACCAACCTCCTCCCATTTGTATGCCAGTGTCTGGGGTTCAGGCCAGCAACATGTGAGATTGTAGTCATCTATTTGTAACACAAGTCCTAGGACAAAAAAATGAAGTTCCCTCCCTGAGCCCAAGAGATGAGGATAAACCACTTTTCAAATTGCAACTCCCAAGACAGTAGTAATCAGGAGACCAGAAGTACCTGCCCTCTTCCCTTTCCTGTCCTCATTGCAGTCCTGCCTGTCACTGCTTGGAGTGGCCCCTTAGAAGTTTCGCTTGAAACCTCTAAAGGCCCTCAAGACACCAGAGGGCACATGGGACAAATCAGAACTTTTGTTACCTTTGGGATTAATGCCAACGTAGCTTGAGGATACCTTGAATCCTTGCTGAGGACTGAGGATTAGGAAGGAAGACCAGGAACTCTTGGAACTCAGACATTCTGTCTTCTCTCATAGGCACTGGCTTACTCGGGTGCTGTTACCTTCCAGTCATCTGCCCCATGGGAATGGAATGAGCTGGGAGCCCCCTCCCTGGGTGACTGCTCACTCGGCCTCTGTGATGGCAGTGTGAGCTGGACTGTGTCAGCCACAGCTTGAGCACCGACCCTGCTTCCTATGTTGTCTCAAGGGCCTCCAAGGATAGCTTCTTGGGTCCTTGGGCAAAAAAGTCAGTGGGCCTGCCTTAGAGTACCGTGCAGGGACAACTCAAGGACCAATCTCCTGGCTACTGCAGGAACAAGGCACGATGTGGAAAAATCCTAGGACTGATGTTCCTTTACTCAGCTCAGGCAATCTGAAGTTCCAGCCCCAGACTGGAGATTAGGCAGCTAGCAACCTTGCCAGGTGCTGACCCCAACCTCCTCCAGGTTCCAGCACTGGGGTTGGCCACCACCTCTTACACTTGCTGTCTGAGGAAACACCTGAACAGTAGAGCGGAGATTCTGGCTTCTCAACAGGGCAAGACACCATGCCTACTGCTGAGGTCACTGCCACTTCTCACATGCTGCTGAAGGTGAAAAATAAAGGTATTTGATTTTTAAAGATACGTAGCTTCCCTTTGCTTTTACTAGAGGATGAGGAAGGGAGAAGTCAGAGTCAGGGCCTGGTGAGTATGTGTTTTGGTCATGCTTCCTGTGCTCTACTTGGAGGGGTGGATGCCCCCCAAAATTTCTGGCGAGTCCCTGTTGTTAGTGTTCCTCTAGCTTACACAGTGGTGCTCTAGTTAGGTGCCACAGAGACCTACGTGGGGAAGGGGAAAATATCTGATAGCCCCATTACCAAAAGAAACCTTTATTCTCCAGTAGGTACACACACACCCATCATCCTGGTCCTCAAAGCCACATTCATCTGCATTCGCCCCACAGCAGCATATCTTCCTCTTCTGACAAGTAAATGGAAGAGCCCTAAGACCAAGATTTTCTTCAAACACAAGTGGTCTCACACTCAGTTACTTCACAAAGCCTTAGAAGTCGGATTCCTATGTTAAACAGCCAGCAATAGTGGCCCATGGAGAGGCAATCAGAGGCCAGTGGTCTCCCTGCCTTGGGCAAGATGGCTTGACAGTAATTCCAGGTTAGATTATCTGTCGGAACAGCCTAGGCCAGGACTGAGGGCTCAGCTGCCAGGGCTCCCCAGCAGAAACCTGTAGGCAAAAAGAATGTTGGCAGCATCAGCAATGAGGCTCATTTCAATTCCATCTTGCCCATGACCTAGAAACTCACCATTCTCCCCTGGCTGATACTGCCTCCTTTCGCACCAGTCTCTTCTTGTCATCCAGGGGCTTGGCTAAAGCTCGAATCACCTGTGGTTTGTATGGCAGCAGCTGTGGAGTTAGAATAGCCACAGCTTTGCTCATCCAAAGCAACTGAAAGGGCTGCTTCTCTGACTCTGCAACTAATGTTTTCCTCCTCTTCAGCGATTCCAGAGGATGCTCTGTGGCAGGATGGCCATTCCATTACAGGGCAGTCAGGCAAATGCTTGCCTGTGCGTACCTCACACAGCAAGGTGGCCAGTCCTGCTTGTTAAGGCAAAAAGGTACTTCTCTGGCTCTTCTAAGAAGGGTTCAGGCCAAAGAGGTACTTACCACAGGGGTGGGCAGACGAGTAAGAGCGTGCATACACCGAAGCGCAGCAATCCGGACCACCTGGAACACAATCCCAGGGGGTGAGAGGAGACCCATGAAGGAGACACTTAGATGCCAAAGAGTTGTGGGGGCTTAACACACCATGGAAGGGCTAGAGCTGAGGTTCAGAAACTTGGTGACAAGGGTGTCCACGTGAAGACTCATGACCTGGGGTGCTTCCAACAGAAGAGGCTGAAGGCAGCTGAGGGTGGAGAGCTGTACTACACAGTCAGAGCAGGACAGGGCCTCCAGCAGCAAGGAAAGCAGCTAAAGGGCCACAGAGAAGACAGGCACGATCATGTATGTGATAAGCCCGCTTTTCCTCCACCTCATCATGCCCCAGCTGGGGACACTGCCTTAGTCCCCCGTCTGAGGCTTTGACTGCAGGGCTTACCGTGGGCAACTCTGGCAAGAGCACAGGCTTAGGCAGCCTATTAAGTACATGAGACAGGCCCTTCAGGTAATTTGGCTTCACATCTGTAAAAACATGGAAAAGCTTAGGGAGAAACTGGTCTCAGACATAGAGCTTGGGAATTCAACTCCAATCTCTGATGAAGCTGGGACATCAGCAGACAAAAGGTTGGGAAACCCCCCTCCCCCCCGCCCCACCAAACCTTCAAGCTCAGAAAAGGCAGAGAGACTCATTAAAGGAAAAAAGTGGAACAAGCATTTGGAAATTTAGCCTTTCAGGTACAGGAGACACTACAGCTCTAAAGCAGCACTCAGGTCCCAAATTATTTGAGAGAATGTGCCCTGAGCAAAGGAAAGGTCTATATATTTGGGGGCTTTCTTTTAGACCCCTCTCACCTTGGGAAGCAGCATGGAAGCCCTGCACCAAAGCAGGCACGTTATCTGTGAAGAAGCGCTGGCGGAACATGAGCCGCACCTCAGCGTGGCCAGCACGCGTCAGCACATCCGTGCAGTCAGACATGAGCAGAGAGAAGCCATTGGCTGCTGCTGGACCTAGTTCCGGATCACTCAGAAGGCCCGTGAGCTGCAGAAAAGAGGTGCACCAGAAGAGAAGAAGGAATTCTAAATACTCAAGAGGAGGATGGCTGTCATTTCTAGGATGATAAACAAGGAAGCTCCTGTTTAGGTCCTCGGCTCTCCTGTCTCCAGAACCGACTTACCCGGTCTGTAAGGCAATTGCTGAGAGGGTGATATCTGAGTACCAGGGCCTTTGTTACCTGTAATCAGAAAGAGACAGAGCATGACACTCGAACCCCAGAACCCCAAGAAGCATGCTTATGGTTCAAGGTCAAATGGGGAAATTTCATTTAACCAGATATAACTGTCTCTGTTTAATCAGAATCCATTCTGGCTCCTTACCCAGAGAAGCAGTGTGAAGGCCTGACTACGACAGGGCCCAGGGCTCAGGCCAGCCTCTACTTTGTCCACAGCTAGCTGTAGGAATTCATCCACCTGTTGCCCTAAAAATAAGGAACACTGATGCAGAGGCTACACATTTCTCCTTTAACAACAAAGGATATAAATCATTTAAATGCAGGGCTCCCTGAGAAGCCTTTAGAAGAGAATAGTATCAATCTGGGTATGACTTTGCCCACTCAGCTCTAGGACACTAGCATGAGAGCCTGGTATCTCATAACACAGGAGTACTAGTGTTTGGAAAGAATGGTCTACTTCTAGAAAAAAATGATCTCTAATAGCTCCCTGTGGAGTAGGATGACAGACCTAGACAGAGCACTCTGCTTGAACCCTCTTATCTTCTTACATCCTGTAAGCTTTGCCCAACTTTGGTCTTGACTCCTGTCCCAAGCACTGTCCCTTGGGAGTCCCTATTATATTATTGCAGCTCCTTTTTGTAAAGGCTGAACTTCCAAGATTTCATCAGTAATTGCTTCCAGGAGGCTCCCGCCCCCAGCCTCGTCTCAGTACCTGCAGGAAGTTTGTTGAGGAGTCCTGCAAAGCACTTGGCAGCGGCGGTGGAGGAGAACGGGCAGCTGGGGCGGCAGCTCAACTCCACAAGCTCCCGCATGAGTTGGTTCAGCTGAGGGATTTCCACCTACACAAAACCTGACCATGTGATGCACGAAGAGAACACTTGCACTCCAAGAGGTACCCAGTAGAAAGTGGCAGCAGCGGCCAGAATGGATGAGAACTAAATTCTCCAGTGAGGAAAACAGATCAGCTTAGCCTATGGCAAGTTTCTGACCAGAAGTCACTTGGGAAGCTGCCCCCCCCTTGTCAGGGTTAAACTAGGGTAGTCCCCAAATGTACTCACATTTCGAGGTAAGGAGCACACAAAGGCCATAAGCAGTGCAACCAGCCGCCTCTGCCCTGAGGAACCATCCTATAAAAGAAGAAGAGCTCAGGGGCGCCTGGGTGGCTCAGTGGGTTAAAGCCTCTGCCTTCGGCTCAGGTCATGATCTCAGGATCCTGGGATCGAGCCCCACATCGGGCTCTCTGCTCAGCAGGAAGCCTGCTTGCTCCTCTCTCTCTGTCTGCCTCTCTGCCTACTTGTGATCTCTGTCTGTCTAATAAATAAATAAAATCTTAAAAAAAAAAAAAGAAGAAGAAGAGCTCTAGCAAGCCTGTCTTGCAGCACTAGGCATGTCTGCCCCCAAACCCATTCCAGATTAGCCCTAAAAATTTGAAGGAAAAGGAGTCCTGGGGCGCCTGGGTGGCAAAGTTGGTTAAACGTCTGCCTTTAGCTTAGGTCATGACCCAGGGTCCTGGGATCAAGCCCCACATCAGGCTCCCTGCTCAGCAGAGTGCTTCTCCTCCACCGCTTATGCTCTCTTGTGCACACTCTCTCTCAAATAAATACAATCTTAAAAAAAAGAATTCCAAGATTCTTTCCCTTCTGGTCCATTAGACCCTTACCTGGAATGGCTGGAATCTACAAGGAAAGCTGTTTTCAGGCAGAAAGGAAATGTTGCCATCCAAGAAAAGGGGCACAATGTGGGCGACACTCTGGGCAGCTAAGCTGGGGATAGAAGACTATGTATCACCAAGGAGCCAGGGTTCTGAAGTACCCTCAGTTCACATGAGCGCCACTGGGTCAATGGGCCAGATCATGATCTTTCACGCATTCAACAAGTATTAATTTAGCATGCATTATGTGCTAAGAACTGTTCCCATTTTAAGCCCTGGTGATTTAGCAGTGAACCAGGTAGATTAAATCCCCGTTCTCCTGGAGCTTATAATCCAGCCAGAGAACTCAACGTATATTTCAAATAAACAAACAAACAAACAAACAAAAATGCTCCACAGGTGATTCTTATGCACATCTGTAGCTAAGAAACATTAGCCCAATGCTTCCCCCACCCTCATAATCCATGGTGCTGAAAAAGCCCCTTCCTTTTACTTTGCCAGCAAAACAACTCCCTCCACATTTGACCCTGGGTAAAAGGACAGTTCCGAAGACAGCTATCTGCGGCTTCTTTCCAAGACTGCTAACCTGCCTAGGATCAAGCCACATCAATGATTATACTCACTCAGGACTCAAGTGGGTAGTGGCAGTGCCAATGACAGACACCATGGCAGCCAAGACCTCATCCTCCAACAGTACTTTTCTCAGAACTGAGTGTTCCTTCTCTGAAAAATCAACACACACATACACACACCATCACCATGCCATGACCGTGGTTCACATGATTAGGCCCTGTCGTCATCACAAGTCTAGTCACAATGGCAGCAGTTTCTACCCTGTTCTCTAGTAGTGCTAAGGCCCCCAGCAGCCCTGAGCACCAGCACAACCCCAGAAGCCGGAGTGGCTAACGTGGGCCACAATGAGTTCTTGAATACTCTGTGCTCTCCTTAGGCTGGCAATGTGGAGAATAAAGCTAACTATCACAATCTTCTTAATTTCAGGAATACTTTAGTTTTTCCCAAACTTAAAGGTCACACAGATGTATCATCATAGGTCCTCATTACCATAGCAGCTACCTACAGGGAGCCCCCATTGGTACAGACTATGAACTACGTTGCCAGGCACCACACATTTTTATTTAATCCTTACTAACTACCCTGTGACACAGATATTACTCTTTATCTTCCCCTTATAAGCGAGGGAACAGAGGCATACAAAGGCTAAGTATCTTCACTTAACAAGTGGTGGAGTTGAAGCTGGCCAACCAGGTCAGCTTAACTCCAGGGCCTAATTTTTAACTAAACTAATCACATAGCAATTATAGAGAAAAAAGGTATGCATCGTTCTGGTGTTGCTAACACCGGTCAGGTTGGCACCCTTTGCTTGAAGTGAAATCTCACTTTGGGGACAAAGCATTCAAAAGAAGCCTCTGCTGGTACAGAATGTAATACCAGCGATAGCCTCAGGGTGACAGTGCTGCTCAACACTAGTGGAAGGCTGAGGTCTAGAGGCGGGCTCGCTCCAAGTCTGGGCTGCAGAAAAGTCACCTGGCATGGAAGCCTGCACAGCCAAGGCAAGCAGGCAAGGTACAGCTGTCTGATGGAAATACCAGCAGCTCTCGGGGTCCCGCTGGCATTTCTCTGCCACCTGCTGGAGGCTCTGACAGACGGCAATGACTTCACTGGTTTCTGCAACCACAGTCCCTGTGTGATGAGAAAATATTCTTTGTCAAGTTCTCTTAAAAGCACTTCCAGGTGTTTCAGATACAGACTATGGGAAGAATAATCAAAGATGAGTGACTAGGGATGCCTGGGTGGCTCAGCTGGTTAAGCGGCTGCCTTCGGCTCGGGTCATGGGATCGAGTCCCACATCGGGCTCCTTGCTCGGCAGGGAGCCTGCTTCTCCCTCTGCCTCTGCCTGCCACTCTGTCTGCCTGTGCTCGCTCGCTCTCTCTCCTTCTCTCTCTGACAAAAAAAAAAAAAAAGATGAGTGACTAAAGAGTCCAAGAGCATCTTATAAAGAGCCAAGTAACTGTATTCTCTTGGCTGCTCTTTTTCACCTACTCCGATTTTGGAGCAGAACTGGAAGTCAACTCTGCAGAAGCACGCATACATTTTCTCCTTTAGTTTTTATAACCCCCCGAGAATATCATTTCCCCCATTTCACAGAGGAGGACATGGAGGCTAAATGAAACTACCAGTGGTTTCCCAGCGTCACAGTAAGTGCAGTTAGGAGTCAAACCCCGGCCATACTCCTTCTGCTATGTAACGGCTGCTGGAACACCCGTTGGCTCTGCCACGAAAAGCTGGCCAGTGCAAAGGCGGGAGCTTAGGAAATTAGTGAGGGCCCATGGTGGGCTTGCATAGGTTCATAGCAGCAACAGCTGCTGTCACTTATGCCTGGAGCAGTGGTGCATAGGAGTTAGTTGGAGACCCTGCTCAAATTTTCATCAGTAGGGCCTGAGATTCTGCACTTCTACCAAGTTCCCAGATGGTGCCCAGGCTGCTGGTTGATGGAACACATTTTGAGTAGCATGGCTCTAGAGTGGGGCTTTCCAATTCTGACTTCACACTGAAATCACCCGGACTCTTAACAATTTCTGTTGTTCAAGCCCCATCCCTCCTCAGAGACTAACTCAGTTGAACTGAGTGAGGCCCAGGCATCAACATTTTTTTTTTTTTTTTTTTTTTTTTTTTAAAGATTTTATTTATTTATTTGAGAGAGAGGCAGTGAGAGCACGAGCGAGGAGAAGGTCAGAGGGAGAAGCAGACTCTCTGTGGAGCTGGGAGCCCGATGCGGGACTCGATCCCGGATCTCCGGGATCATGACCTGAGCCGAAGGCAGTCGTCCAACCAACTGAGCCACCCAGGCGTCCCCAGGCATCAACATTTTTAAAAGGTTCCCATGTGACTCTTACATATAGCCACCAATGGGACCACTGGCTTAGAGGCATCAACTCCAAAGCTGCCTATGGTTCCCCATTCAGCCCGGCCCCTTGATGATTATTCCTGGTCGTTACCTTTGTTCATCCGGCAGAAATGCTGTAGCAGCAGAGGCAGGGTCTCCTTGACAATACTGGGATGTGTTGATATAGCCGACAAGGCTTGCAAACAGCGTAGATGCCGGGAGCGTTTGGTGGGCTCATCCCCTCTAGCCAAATCTAACTCCCCTGAAAGCAACCCAGGAGACATGATTTCACTGTGTGATGGCACGCAGGAAGGCCCCAAACATCCCTGGGAAGGTGTGAGCCCCAGAGGGTCAGAGATACATACCTCTGCGCAGTTCCTCCGCAAGCTTGGGCACCAGGTGGCTACTGAAGGCTATGGGATAGAGAACAGCCAGGGCTCCTGATGCTTCCAGTGCTGCCACCCTGCTGGGGCACAGGGCAAATGGGCAAAAGCTGAGTCCTGGCCTATAGTTTTCTTGCCTCAGCCTGCCACTAGACAGATTCAGGGGTGTGGGTTCCCAAGCCTGCCTTGCTAAAGAGCAGGACTCAAGTACCTACACTAAGTTGGACAGGTCTTTTTAATGGCCTCAAAAGAAGTCGGCATATCTCCAATCAGTTGTTAGTCAGAGTCAAGCAGAGGGCCCACCTCCCCTAGGGACACTCAAGAGTCAGAAGCACAGAGTCCTGGAACAGCTTGCTCTATCTCGCTGCTTTTGATTCTCACCAACTCTGGGAGTCCTCCTCCAGGAAGCTCAGTCTGTACAAGTGACCCACTGCCAGCTCCAAGTCTCCAGAAGAGAGGAGATCTGTGTTAGAAAGAAACACAAACCTCATCTTTCTTCCTCTGTAGCCACCACAACCCTTCCCAAAGTCCTATTAGAAATTCTAAACTACGGACACCTGGATGGCTCAGTCAGTTTAGCTGTGGGCTTTGGCTTAGGTCATGGTCTCAGGGTCCTGGGATCGAGCCCTGTATTGTGGGGCTTACCGCTCAGCAGGATATCTGATTGTCTCTCTGCCCCTCCCCCTGCTTATGCACTCTCAAATCTTAAAAAAAAAAAAAAAATTTCAAATCACCCACAGTTACATTGAGAACCAGGGAATTAAGGTTGCTCTTCACTGAAGACAGAAAATCGCAAGGAACGACCAATAACCTTCCTTTTCTCTTTCTCTTATGTGTACCTGGCTGGGCACCCAAGACTTCGAATGTACGGATGCCAACAAGCTGAAGCTGGGTGCTGGAGTCCGTCAGAGCCATGAACACCAGTGAGCACAGCTGGTCCTTGAAGCCATTCAGTGGCCTTTCATCTAGGGACAGACAGAGTCCAGGTTAGAGGGGAGCTCTGACTCAGCAGTGACACAAAGACAACTTGGGGCAAGATTCAAAGAACTTAATCCACTGGGTGTCTCCAGGAGGTACACTGGGAAAAAATAAACAGGCCTTATCTGGTGAGTGTTCTCTTGTGCTACAACCTCAGGCTCTAGAGTACTTCTCTGCAGCATTCTTTGCCTGCCATCCTTTATAGGAATACAGTGCTCAGCCCAGGACACCACACCTGGAAGGTATCTCACCCTTGTCTTCATAGCTCCATTTCTGGTGCAGCTTCAAGAAACCCAGGATCATTTCAAGGATTGTCCGTCGCTGGTTGCTCTGTAATGTTTTAAGGTGTGTGGGGGTCAAAGACTATTTTAAAGGATTTCAGTCCTGCTCCTCTCGAAGCAGGGAGAATTAGCCTTTTATGTAAGTGTGTCAGGAAGAGAGTGAACAAGGGAACCAGCAACAACTGATGAGAGCAAAACCCAATATCCACTATCTGGGACAAGCTCAACACTTAGCTGTCTCTCTGTGAAAGAGATCCTAGCAGAGGTCCCATCATTCCTTCAAAAGATTCCGTTTCCTTACCTGACCATGCTTGTGGAACTGTTCCAGCAGTAAAGGCAACACGTTGCTGGTGATGTGGTCACAGGCCCGGGCAGATGCACCGGCAGCTGCCTGCAACAGTTTGGCACTAGGCCACACCAGTTTCATGTCCGGTTCACACAGATGGTGCCTGCAGTCTAGAGAGGCAGCATGTCACAGACCTGGGGAGCAGGCTGAATGCTGCCTGAATCCCCGGCAGTCCACAGACGTTGGAGACCGAGACCTGGGACAGTTTGCTAGCAGTTACCACTCAGAGTGTTTTCAATTCAAAGTAGGGCTCTAGCACCCAAGTCACTGAACATGGAGGGCTACTCATAAAAGGTCCTTGGCCTTAAGGAACTTCTTTCTGTAATGCTCAACCCCCTTTCCGGCTGCCATGGCCCCATTACCCTGTAGAATGTTGCTGAGGAAGGAGTCAAGGAGGTCCTCAGCATCTGCTCTCAGCACAGAGCGAGACAAACACGCAGTCAGAGAGTGGAGGGCCGCCAGGCCATCGGCCTCCACCCGCTCGCTTGCCGTCTGGAACACCTGTCAGGGAGGGATCCCATGGCTACTGAGGTGAGCCTGCACCAGGTGAGAGCCCACCCACCCACTGCCTATTTCCTTTGGGAGGTGGGCTTTGAAAGCCTTTAGGGCAGAGCAATGGAAATTAACACCTACAGTGAGTTTCTTCTCAGCGGGTGTATTTTCACCAAGTCCTTAGTCCCACTAGAATTGATACATGTATTTTTTAAGAAACAGGATACCAACTTGGAGCAGTGGCTGCTGGGATCTCCTTTCCTAAGTCTCTTCCTCTGCCCTCCCCCCTTATTAAGTATGGTGCCAGAGGCACCATGACCTATGCTCCTTACCATGGAAGGACAGGAAGTGGGCACTATGCAAAAGTGACTGTGTTCCATCACCAAACAGCTGACCCTATGTAGGGACTTTCTCCCCTGTCATTCAACTAAGTAAGTAAGTAAGCCCCCTTACTGGCTTGCAACAGGGAAAAGGACAGGGTGTTAGTTCCCCTCATGCTTGACAACTGGGAATTAATAGTAGTGAGTTAATCTAATTAACACTCACCTCTCTGCGGATAGAAGCCCAAAGACTAGGGAGGAAGTCCTTTAGTTCCTTCTGTCCGTACACAGCACAACAAGCATTCTGCCAAGGAAAGTGTAGGTATCAGCTAGCTACACGATCAGAATTTGAGGACATGCGGTTACCTCAGCATAATGGCACCTGAAGGAGCATGGCTCTCAGCAGAACCAGCAGAATTTCATAAGAATCCAATCAGGTCACAGAAAAATGGGAGTTCATCACCCACATCACCTGACTGATGCAAAACAAGCATAAAGAAGGAGCCCTGGGGCACCTGGGTGGCTCAGATGGTTAAGTGTCAGCCTTCGGCTCGGGTTACGATCTCAGGGTCCTGGGATTGAGCCCCACATCGGGCTCCCTGCTCAGTGGGGAGTCTGCTTCTCTCTCTCCCTCACTCATTCTCTCTCTCCCTCAAACAGAATAAATATAATCTTTAAAAAAAAAAAAAAAAAAAAGGGACGCCTGGGTGGCTCAGTTGGTTGGACGACTGCCTTCGGCTCAGGTCATGATCCGGGAGACCCAGGATCGAGTCCCGCATCGGGCTCCCAGCTCCACAGGGAGTCTGCTTCACCCTCTGACCTTCTCCTCGCTCATGCTCTCTCACTGCCTCTCTCTCAAATAAATAAATAAAATCTTTAAAATAAATAAATAAATTAATTAAAAAAAAAGAAGGAGCTTTCATCAGCCTTTCCTCAGCTGCCACTCAGTTACTATTGGACCAGACAGTATGTAGCTGGGAGGGCTTTGGGTCAACACTTAGCCCTAGATGCTGGGTATCCCTCTCATGAGGGCCACTGAACTACTCCCTGACCATGTCTACACTTGTTTAGTACCTCTATATTGTCTAAAGGCAGCTGGACCCTAGAAAAAGAGAAATCCCTCACCAGAGTCTGCAGAGAATCCACCTTGGCACTCAGAATCTCAGAATCCACCTTCTCAATCAGCAGGGGCAGCAGGAACTGTGGGAGAGAAGGAAGAACTGAAACTTGAGGCAGGTGTATCTTAGCTACTCCAAGGAACCAAGGTCAACTACATCTTTATTACCACCAGTCCCCAGGAACTAGGGGCTATATGAAAGAGCTACAAAGAGTTGAGTCAGGAGTTGTGACTATAAACCAACCCTCCTGCCAAGCTGTGGCCAGATTCCCAGTTAACCTGAAAAATGAGCTAGTTGGCAACACTACAGGACTTTAGAACGTAGTGCCATATAGGGCTTGGATTATTATTTTAAACAAATAACGGTACAGGTTTCTACTTTGAAGATCTGAAGATACTTGCCACATAAGCCTGAAGACACTTGCAGGATCCCATACCCTAAAAATGTATTCTGGATCTTTCTTTTTTCCCCATGTTCTTACTGTTCTTTCTTCAGAGCTTCCTCTGGGCAGAGGCTACATACCTAACCTTGGCTAAACCCACCTCGGCGAATCGCGGTGTAGAAGCCAGCACAGCTCGAAGACTCAGGATGAGATCTTCTCTCTGGATACCATGGGGATCATTAGGTGGCTGGAAAAGAAAGGAGGGCCAAGGGTCTGTACAACTCTTCAGACCATCCTTGGACACAGGATTCAACCCAGCAATCCTGCAGAATAGGTGATATTTACACCCAATCTGACAGAACAGTGTGACAGGAGGCCCCAGCAGGAAGACATGCTTACACACTCCCTGGGAATTTCTGTCTGTTTGGCATTTATTTTCTATCTGATCTATCATCTTGCCACTCAAGAGAGAAGCACCCTGACTTTCTGGTACATTACTTTCTTCTCTCTCTCTATATTGTGACTATATGTTAGTAGACACTATTTTCTCTTTAAAATATATATACATCTATTTTTTTTATTATTTACTTATTTTTATTGTGTTATGTTAGTCACCATAAAATACATCATTAGTTTTTGATGCAGTGTTCCAAGATTCATTGTTTATGTACAACACCCAGTTGTAAAACTTTACAAAACCCAGTGCCCTGATGGTTTTGAACACATGATTTATGATCTTTTTTCCTACTTAATATATTAGGTCCATTTTTCTATGGTATTAAACTATTCTTCCACAACATTAGGTTTAGCAGCTGATACTATTTCATTGTATACTTGAACCAAGATTTATTTAAATAATTCCCCTTTGATGGACATTTCTATTTTTTCACCCTTATAAAAAAAGGTATAATTCTGGGAACATAAGAAAGCATTGATGGTTTCTGTGTCAAAAAGCGGGACTGAAAACATGTATCACATTCTCCTTTTCTTCTTTAGAAGCAACACCAAAAATACAGCAAAGGGATTTTCTTTTAAGACATAAAGCTAGGGCACCTGGGTGGCTCAGTCTGTAAAGCTCAGGTCATGATCCCCAGGGTCCTGGAATCGAGTCCTGCACCGGGCTCCTTGCTTAGCAGGGAGGCTGCTTTTCCCTCTCCCCCTCCCCCTGGCTTGTGCTCTCTCTCAAATAAATAAATAAAATCTAAAAAAAAAAAAAATCACTAAAACAAAACATAAAGCTAGGGACACCTATCTGGGTCAGTTGGTAGAGCATGCAACTCTTGATCTTGGGGTTGTGAGTGTAAGCCCCACACTGGGTATAGAAGATTACTTTAAAAAAATAATTAAAAGTTAAAAAGAAAAGACATTGAGCTATAGGTTGAAGAAAATAGGTTAAGAGGTCCTGGCAATAAAATTTTAGAAACTGAAAAGCAGATGGATAAGAAAATGACTCAACAGAGACAAGACAACAAAATCCTCAGTAGGGTTGGAAAAAGCTGAGTAACTATCCATATATACTTTAGCTGTCAAAAAGCTTTGCAACTGGCAGTAACAGGTGCCTTTGGAGTTGGGAGTGGGGTTAGAGAAGCAATCTGACCACCTAGATTGTTTCCCAGCTCCTCCCTTTCTCTGGCAGAATCTGGAGGTTTAATTCTCTGGAGAAGGAATGACAAACGTCTCTAATCTTAGAAATAAAAGTACAGTAGAGGGCCTTAGGAAATAGTGTTCCTGATCCGAAAGCAAGGATAAAGGAATCCCAAGGATGATGAAGAAGGAAGATTCAGTATCTCCTTTGCACTAGGAGTAGGAAGCAACCAGTTGAGACTGTATGTATGGTTAAGCATGGTTTTTACATTTTTTTAATTCCAGTGTAGCTTGCAGTGTTAAATTAGTTTCAGGTGTACAATACAGTGATTCAGTGATTCTATATATTACTTGGTGCTCATCAAGATAACTGTACTCTCAATCCTCTGATTTTTGTATTTTTAAATGGTTTTGGGGAAAAAAATCAAAAGCATTTCTTTTTCTAAGATTTTATTTATTTGAGAGAGAGAGAGAATATGAGTAGAGGGGGGGAGGGGCCGAGGGAGAGGGAGAAGCAGACTCCCTGCTGAATGTGGAGCCTGACATGGTGCTCAATCCCAGGACACTGAGATCACGACCTGAGCCGGAGGCAGACGCTTAACCCACTAAGCCACCCAGGCGTCCCCAAAAGAATAATACCTATGACACATAAAAATTATATGACATTTAAATTTCCATGCCTAGGGGCGCCTGGGTGGCTCAGTGGGTTAAGCCTCTGCCTTCGGCTCAGGTCATGATCTCAGGGTCCTGGGATGGACCCCACATCAGGCTCTCTGCTCAGCAGGGAGCCTGCTTCCCCGCCTCTCTCTGCCTGCCTCTCTGCCTACTTGTGATCTCTGTCAAATAAATAAAATCTTTAAAAAACAATAAATTTCCATGCCTATAGAATTTTATTGCAATACAGACACTACGACATTCCAGTGTCTATGGCCGTTTTGCGTTAGAACAGCAGAGTTGAAGAATTAAGACAGAAAAGATACAACTTGCAAAGCCTAAAATAGTCACTATTTGGTCCTTTACAGAAAATTTGCCTGCCCCTGCTACAGTGAGCACATATGCATAGTGAAAATCAAAGGAACCATCACTTACACTGATACGACCCACTATGATGATGGTTATGATGATGGCAGATGGCTAAAAGGGATTGATAGGCCCATAAAGAATACTTCCTCAGTGTAACAAAGAGTTACACTAAAGCCAGGTGTGTCATTTTAGTTGATAAGAGCTTTCTGCTTCCCATATAGACTGAAGTGCAGAAGAACATACAAAAATCTGCTTGAGGTGCACCTGGCTGGCTCAGGTAGAGCATGCGATGCTTGATCTTGGGATAGTGAGCTAAAAAAGAACTGCTTGAATAAGAAAAATTGTCCTATCATTATCTAACTTTTTTTTGCCTGGAATATCTGAGGAAACGCATAAGCAGTTGGGCGCAGTGATGAGCTCTAAAAGGAAAATGGGTGGCGGCAGAAAAGGGGTATAAAAAGGCTTCAAGTCCCTATCCTTTAAATGTTGAATCATGCTCACTCTATTACCTTTCAAAAAAGTGAATGACATACTCTTTCCTGCCCTAAACCAGCAACTCCACTTTTAGGAATTTGTCCTTCATAAATACACACATATATATGTGAAATGATGCATGCATAGGATATGTAAATTGCAGCATTGCCTGTAACACAAGATTAGTAACATTTATTCCACAGAGGACTAATGAAATTAATTAGGTATTCCCACTGAAAGGAATACTATGCAGCCATAACGAATAAAGAACTAATTTATTTACTGATACAAAGTACTCTCTCAAGGTACACTAAAGTGAAAAAGGCCAAGTACAGGAGAAGTGTATTCATATGCTGCCACTGGGAGGGGTAGGGGAGCATTTGCTTATATATGGATGAAAAGCTCTATAAAATACAGACATAACTGATAAAAACTGTTGACAACAGAGAAAGAAATGATGGTAGATATATTTTTCACCTTGTTACACCATTTAGATTTTGGATCCTATAAATGTATTATCTTTTCAAAACAAACAAAAAAGCAGGAACAGAGAAACCTGGTGGCCTGATAAAGAGCTTTCGAGATTTCAAAAGACACAAGTTCTTCTGAGTTAGTACTGAAGACCACTACAGAAGAGATGAAGAGAAGTTTAGAAGAGAGGTGGCCCCAACAACCATGGTGTCAATTGGAATAAGCTGGGAAGCAATTCCCTGAGGCAAAGATGGCTGTGTAGCTTTAAAAACACTAAAAGTCAACACTCAGATGTTATTTGGTATAATGTGATTTAACTCCTTTCATTTCTTTGAAACCACTTAACGCTTGCAGTACACATACCCATCCCTATCCATACAGTGGTGAGACTCTTGAGTTTTTGAAAGTAGAAGGGATATCAAGATGCAGAGTGGGAGGAAGGTCCAAGGGGGTCAGAGCATGCTGTATATACTGCGCTCAACTGGGTCTTCTTTGTTTTGTCAATTTGTTTCTTCTGCCTGAGATCATCCCTCAGACTCCACGATTATATCCTACCATTCCTCAGAAACCAACTGAAATTCCATCTTATCTGTGAAGTCCTTCCTGACTACTCTAGCTCACACTGAACTTGTCTTCTCTGAACAGCTATACCACCACTTGTTTTGGTCCCAAATCCTGTATTGTTACTTAAACGTTTCAGCTTTTAAGGGCAGGAACCACGTTTTACAATACTGTAGCCCTCACCACTAAGCACACTGTTAAGGAGTTTAAGGAGCCCCCAAATACCCACTTAATTGAATCCTTCCTCTGATAGCAAATGCTTCTCCAGTGCCCAGTTTACTAAAACATAAGCTCATGAGGGTAGAGATTGTCTCCTTTGTTCATTGCTGTCCCTTCAGTGCCTAGATAACTGGACCTGACTCATAGGAGGACTCAAGGATATTCAAATGAATCAATGAACAAATGAATGAACGAATAAAAGGGGCTACTTACAGGGGTAAAATCAATAGGGAAGTAACACGATGTCACTTCAAACAACTCCTCCACAAAGGGCCCTAAGGTAACAGAGAAACAATGAGATCAACTTATAATTTTCACTCATCTGACATGCCCTAACCAGCTAATTCAAGGCCATATGGACATACCCAGGCTATAGTCCCTGGAGATGAGGTCATGGACGATGCGGAAAGCCACCAGAAGATTTCGGGGATCCTTTTCCCCATCCATTACCTGGATGAAGCCAAAGGTGAAGTCAGCTCCAAGGCCCTTCAGCTCTGGGGAGGAAAGAATAGGTCACTACCCTCCCTTGAGATAGAAAGCTGGGCTTTCTTTCGGCTTGTGTTCTCCCTCTACTATCACTATCCCACCTTTGCTGCCTCCCAGAGCAGACATTTTTTGTTTTCCTATTCTAAGAGTACACAGTGAGGAAGAGACGTGTATCAATATATAACTGTTAGAGGTAAGAATTTAAAATATTAGCCCAGGGGCGCCTGGGTGGCTCAGTGGGTTGGGGCCTCTGCCTTTGGCTCAGGTCATGATCTCAGGGTCCTGGGATCGAGCCCCGCATCGGGCTCTCTGCTCGGCGGGAAGCCTGCTTCCCTTCCTCTCTCTCTGCCTGCCTGCCTACTTGTGATCTCTGTCAAATAAATAAAATCTTAAAAAAAAAAAAATATTAGCCCTAACTCTACCATTCCTTTACTTGGGAATGAGTGGACCTCTGTTTCCCTTCATTCTTTTCAGAGTGTTAGGTCTCCTATATGACTTCCAGGCTAAACATGAGTCCTGGTAATGGGGTGAAAAAGGATGTGCTTGCTTATCAGACTTGCCAAAGAGCCCTGCCTCTTACCTTCTTCACGGGTTTGCATGAAGTTGGTGATGATACTGTAGACTGTGTGTCGGTCCACCTGCAGCAGAGACTTGGGGGTGGGAGAGACCGGAACTAAGTAAACAAAGTGCTCAAAGAATATCTAAGCGGAAAAAACTACTTCCTGCTTCACAATCTCTAAGTGGACAGTGCTCTTTATACACACAGAAGATGAACCTAAGAAGAAATGCAGAGAAAGGATATGGCTATTGGCCTAGCAGTTACAGCAGTGGGGCCAATAACCAAAATCTGTCTGCTTTACTTTCTTCACGTGAGAGGACACAGGTCAGACATAATGAATGGCCTGGCTCCTTCTCTACATAGAGTAGCAAAGACTAGCATGTAAACATGGTCAAAGACCTTAAAAAGTTCAGGACTTAGAAGGCAGTAGTTTTTTGCCACCTAATCCTTATCATATATGTCAGAGCTGGAAGACAGAGAATATAAAAGTGACTGTCTTCACTTACCTGGACGTGGACTTCCTGAAAGATGGCTTTAAGCACAGAGACAGCCAGCCCTGGTGGCAGGGCCACGCACAGGCTCTGGGGGAGAAGAGGAGATGTGTGAGCATGGAGGGAATTCCAGCCTTGAACACAATCCCAAAAGAGGTCTAATTAGCTACAGTGGGAAACGCAACATCCAGGTTTAGGAAACAGTGCTAAGAGTGTGAAATATGGTCCCTTTTCTCAATCTGATTAGTTCTCTGCAGCTCCTTCCACTTTGGTTCTGAATTCCAGTCCCCCCAGAATATTTTTACTCTCTAGACTATAAACAGAAGTGAAGTTAGCTGACACTAGTTTAGTCCCACATTTGGGCATTTGCTCCTCAGCACTTGGGAGTCTCACCCCCAAAGGACAAGGACAGAATTCACTGGAAAAGGGATTCTGCAAACATAGTATGTAATGAAAAAGAAGGAGAACTCACAAGTGCCTTCAAACCTTGCAGGACAGATGGGATCACAAAATGATGGTCCTTCAGCCGGTTCTCATAAAACAGGATCAGGTGTACCACTGCACAGACCAGAAATGTAGCCATTATTTTATACAGACTCCTTCCTAAAGTCTGTTCCTGTTTGGGCTTCACTACATATTTTCTCCTTCACTAACAGATAGGTCCCATGCCCTCCCATTAGAGGGTGCCTTGGTCAGTTAGGAAAATACGTGAACATCTTTTATTATCCATTCTCACATAGGTCCACAGTTGAACCCACTTTTACCCCAGAACTTCCTTTCTACAGAACCGGAGTTGGCAAACTTTCTCAAGGGGTCAGAGAGTAAATATCTTAGGCTTGCAGGACAAAGTATCAGTCACAACCACTCAACTTGCTATAACATAAAAGCAACATAAACAGGAGGTAAATAAATGGGTGCAGCTATAGGCTAATAAAACTTTATTTATAAAAACAGGTTGTGGTTTGCCTACTATGCTATAGAAGAAAACTAAGTCGTTGGCTTTTTTCCTTGAGACTTCAAAGCATTACATACTTTTCCACTCCATCTAAGAAGCACTACTTTGTCCATTTTACAGAGAGGGAAAGATACACTGAAAAAAATGTCCAAGGCTACATTTGAAATCCCAGTGTCTTCAGTCCTGGTTCTTATCATTTCTGCCACATATACCAGTGAGGAATGAAGATGCTGAATTAGTAGTCCACAGATTCCTTGTGTCCTCCCTTCTTTCCTCCCACCCTGTAAAGTTGGCTTGAATAGATAAGGAAGGCCTTGGCTCAGCAATCCAGGAAGACACTCCTACTAGTAATGCCAGTACCTTCCTTCTCCAGGAGCAAGGACTGACACTGGAGTAGCACCTGTGACAGAAGCTGGATTCCTCGTGCCCGAGTTCGGGGTTCTGGATTTTCTAGAGAGGACCTGGGGGAAAGTAAGGATAGAGAGAGCCTGACATAAACCTGTTTATACCTTTTTTTAAAAAAAAATTTATTTTATTTATTTAGGGGAGAGAGGAAGTACGCGCACATACGAGTGGGGGGGCGAGGGAGAATGAGAGGAGAGAATCTTAAGCTAACTCCCTGCTAAGCATGGAGCCTGACATAGGGCTTAGTCTCACCACCCTGAGATCATGACCTGAACTGAAATCAAGAGTCAGACATTCAACTGACAGAGCCACAGAAGAGCCCCATGTTTGTTTGTTTTTTAAGTAGGTGGAACCCAACACAGCACCTGAACTCAAAACACTGAGATCACAACCTGAGCTGAGATCAAGAGTTGGATACTGGGGCGCCTGGGTGGCTCAGTGGGTTAAAGCCTCTGCCTTCGGCTTGGGTCATGATCTCAGGGTCCTGGGATCGAGCCCCGCATCGGGCTCTCTGCTCAGCGGGGAGCCTGTTTCCTCCTCTCTCTCTGCCTGCCTCTCTGCCTACTTGTGATCTCTGTCTGTCAAATAAATAAATAAAATCTTAAAAAAAAAAAAAAAAAGAGTTGGATACTCAACTGAGCTACCCAGGTGCCCCACCAAACTTTTGAAGGAATAAGTATTTTGAAATTAGTCACACTCACCCCTTGGGCATAGAAGCCAGCCCAGGAAGGTATTCTGTTAAGTGCCTAGTGTTGCAAATAATAGTAAAGCCAGAGCCTAAAGAGCCAATCCTCAGATTGAGCTGGCATTCATCAGAGGCTCATCTGACACCACAGCCAACAGAAGGATCCGTCTCTAGGCACTGACTGGGCACTGGGCTTACTCTTACACGATAGTGACATTCCTCCGAGACAGAGCTTAGCAGCTACCCACAGAGCTCAACAGATGATGGGCAGCTGCAACTTCTACCAAAACAGAGAATAAATATATTACTGCCAAGGGAAAAGTGCTGAGAGCAACCAAGGTCTTAGGGGAAAAAAATTCTTTATAACTCGAAGTTTATAAAGTAAGATGGTCAGAATAAAGGTTTTAACTATTTAAGATTGTCAAATGGGAAAACCTGGACTGAGCCAATAAGGTGATTTATTTTATTTTATTTTTTTAAATTTATTTATTTGTCAGAGAGAGAGGGCTAGAGAGAGAGAGCGAGCACAGGCAGACAGAGTGGCAGGCAGAGGCAGAGGGAGAAGCAGGCTCCCTGCCGAGCAAGGAGCCCGATGTGGGACTCAATCCCAGGACACTGGGACCATGACCTGAGCCGAAGGCAGCCGCTTAACCAACTGAGCCACCCAGGCGTCCCAAGGTGATTTATTTTAAAATAGCTCTTATAGGGACGCCTGGGTGGCTCAGTTGGTTAAGCGGCTGCCTTCGGCTCAGGTCATGGTCCCAGTGTCCTGGGATTGAGTCCCACATCGGGCTCCTTGCTCGGCAGGGAGCCTGCTTCTCCCTCTGCCTCTGCCTGCCACTCTGTCTGCCTGTGCTTGCTCCCTCTCTCTGACAAATAAATAAATTAAAAAAAAATAAATAAAATAAAATAGCTCTTATATAGATTACATTTAAACATACTAGAAGAAATCTAATTGTAATTGTATATAGTAGAAGATCTCTGAAGGAGAGCTGATCAGGACAATTGACTGAAATCTCAAGGATATCTGTAACTAGAGATAAAGGGGCAAAAATAAAATCACCCTTGACAGGATCCCTAGAATAGGATCTTGTCGAAAGGACCCTGTTCAGAAGTAGAAAACTGTGCATTTAAAAATGGACCAAGGTACACAAATGCTCATAGAAGCATTATTAAGAATACCCCAAATTTGGACACAACACATAAATAGCACTGGATGAACTGTTGAACAAAATGTGGTATATTCATATAACAGATTATTTTTCAGCAAGAAATGAATTACTCACAAGAGATACAACAGGGATAAACTCTGAAAACATTATGCTAAGTTAAAGTAACCAGTCACAAAGGTTACATGTTGTATGATTCTGTTTATATGAAATTTTGAAAACTAGCAAATCCACAGAGGTAGAAAGTAAATTAGTGGTTGCCAGGGGCTGAGCCAAGGAGGGAATACTGACTGCTAATGGGCATGGAGTTTCTTTTTGAGGCAATGAAAATGTTCTAAAATTGATGGAAGTAAGGGTTGCACAAATCTGTGAATACACAAAAAATGAACTTTATAATATATGAATTATATATATCATATATAAAAATTGATATGCATTACATATTTAAATTACATATATATATAAAGCTGTTTTTTTTTTTAATGGACCAAGGCCACGTGTGCAGAAAGGCCAAATGGTCTCTTAAGTGGGAAAGATGCATAATAGTGACCTACATTCCACCCCACCCTCCCAATTTTCTAGTTTTCTGCTTCAGAAGACAAGCTGGCTGTGACAGTTAACAACCTTTGCAAACAAGACTTGTCAATTTAGATGATCTACCAAGTATAAAATAGGAGAAACGCAGACATCAGACTACAAGAACACACTTCCTCTGGTATTTGGATATCTGGTTTTAATACTGATTTTCCAGCTGTTTCCCCAAGCCTTTTCCTATAATGAGGATCTGGGGCAAAGTCAGCTTCCTGGCAACTCCCCAGGCAGAGCCCAGGAGCAGCTCTGAGTCAGAGCCATGCTGACCAGAATCCCATGGGGCAGGTGGGTTTTTTGAGAAGCACAGGAGGAATCCCAGCTCTAATTAACAGTTGATGGCCTTCAACCACCCATCTCACCCCACACCTGTGGGCTGATCCAGAAACTTCCAACACTTCCTCAGGAACTTTAGTCAGGTGGCATAAAACTTATTTCAGGACAAACACAGGGTTAGATTGAAGTACTGATAAGAAAGGGGGTGTTGGGCTCTGTTACAGAGGAGAAATTCAGGACCAGTCAGCGCCAGGAAAGCAGGAGTGTACAAAATAACCTGAGTGCACAGGCAGGGTTAGAGAAGGGTGCTCAACAACAGAGGCTCTTACCCCAGGGCTTCCACCACTTGCAACACTGTATAGCTTCCAGATTTCACATCTAGAGGAAACAAAAGAAAAAAACATGAAAAAACAAAACGCAGTCCCAGGGTTCAAAGGCTCTAATTACCAATGTTTCCGCCTACCCTAGGGTTTGTACCTTGGGGCCAACTATTCTTGCCAAGAGCCCCTTCTACATGAGAGGTATTACTAAAACACTTCAAACATGCCACTTCAACTGTAAAAACTGAAAAGTAAATAAACATATCATTTGTAGATAATATGACTACATACCTTGAAAATCCAGGAGAAATAATTGAAAAAATACTACACGTAAAATAATTCAAAAGGATAGCTGGGTACAAAATTAATATTCTGAAATTAAGAACCCTCACATAGGGGCACCTGGGTGGCTCAGTGGGTTGGGCCTCTGCCTTCGGCTCAGGTCATGATCCCGGAGTCCTGGGATCAAGCCCGCATCTGCTCTCTGCTCAGCAGGGAGTGTGCTTCCCCCCGCCCCCCGCCCCGCTCGCAACTCCTCTTCTGCCTGCCTCTCTGCCTGCTTGTGATCTCTGTCAAATAAATAGATAAAATCTTTAAGAACCCTCACATATACATATATACACACAATACCCTGTAAAATGGTCTAAAGAAAAAAAAAAACCTTATATATCATAGCAAAAAAAAGGGGGGGAGGGCGGGGAGCCAGGGGAGAGAAAAATACCTAGATATAAACTAAAAAAAAAAAAAAAAAAAAATCTGAATAGTGAAAACTTTAAAGCATCAGTGAAGATTAACAAAAGAAAATTCGAACAAATCAAAAGCATGTCATATTCATGAAAGACTCCAAGATGACACACCTCCCAAAATAATTTTAAGATAATCTCTGTAAAAATACTGGTAGAAATTTTATTTTGGGAGGAACTAGATAAGCTTATTCTAAAGTTAAAGTGCAAAAAATAACACAATTAGGCAAATTCTGAAAAAGAGTAATGGGGGCAGGAGGGAAGGTAGTGCCTCCAGATTCTAAAAAAATTGTTATAAAGTCACAATAACTAAATTAGTGTGTACTTTTTAATATACTTGAAGATTTCTAGAGCAAAAATAAAAAAACGAAAGACAACCAGTATAGTATGAGTTCATATTTAAACAAAGAAATCAATGGTACAGAAATAGAATGAGGTCCAGAAAGAAATACAAATGCATATTTTCCTATTTCAATTCTATTCAATCCTACTTCAATTAATAGGAAAAAACAGACTATTCAACAAATGGTGTTGGAATGATTGGGTAAATATTTGGGAAAAAAATCTTGGCTATAAATCATTCATCAAAGTAAACTTTTCAAATGGATTAAAAAAAAGATATGAGAAAATTCCCAAGTATAACATAAAACTCAGAAGCCTTAATTAAGAAAAAAAAAAAAAAAAAAGACTGGTTAAAATCAGCTACATTAAAAAAAAAAAAGTGGACTTTCTGCAGGGCAAAAACAAACAAACAAACAAAAATACATCATAAGACCAACTGGGAAAACATATTTGCAATTCTTGTAACAAAGGGCTTTTTTGACAACATATAAAGAGCTTCTACAAATCAATGAGAAAAAGATCAACAAGGAGATGAATGAATAAAGAAGATGTGATACACACACACACACACACACACAGAAATATTACTCAGCCATCAAAAAAGAAATCTTGCCATTTGCAATGACATGGATGCAACTAGAGGGTATTATGCTAAGCAACATAAGTCAATCAGAGAAACACAATTATATGATTTCACTCATTTGTGGAATTTAAGAAACAAAACAGAAGAGCATAGGGGAAGAGAGAGAAAAATAAAACAAAAAATCAGAGAGGGAGATAAACCATAAGAGACTCTTAATCATAGGAAATAGAGAGGGGCGCCTGGGTTGCTCAGTTAAGCATCTGCCTTCCACTTAGGTCTTGATCCCAAGGTCCTGGAATTGAGCTCCTCTTCAGGCTCCCTGCTCAGTGGGGGAGTGTGCTTCTCCCTCTCCTTCTGCCCCTCTACTCAGCTCGTGTTCTGTCTCAAATAAATAAATAAAATCTTTAAAAAAAAGAAAAGAAAAGGAAAGAAACCAAGTGAGGGTTGCTGGAGGGGAAAAAGGTGGGGGGATGGGGTGACTTTGGTGATAGGTAGTAGGGAGGGCATGTGATATAATGAGCACTGGGTATTATACACCCAGTGAATATGAATTACTGAACTCTACCTCTGAAACTAAGAACATACTATATATTTTAAAAGGAATTTAAGGGGTGCCTGGGTGACTCAGTGGGTTAAAGCCTCTGCCTTCGGCTCGGGTCATGATCCCAGGATCCTGGGATAGAGCCCCACATCGGGCTCTCTGCTCGGCAGGGAGCCTGCTTCCTCCTCTCTCTCTGCCTGCCTCTCTGCCTACTTGTGATCTGTCAAATGAATAAATATAATCTTTAAAAAAATCATTAAAAAAAATTAAAAGGAATTAGGGGCACCTGGGTGGCTCAGTGGGTTAAAGCCTCTGCCTTTGGCTCAGGTCATGATCCCAGGGTCCTGGGATTGAGGCCCGCATCGGGCTCTCTGCTCCGCAGGGAGCCTGCTTCCTCCTCTCTCTGCCTGCTTCTCTGCCTAGTTGTGATTTCTCTCTGTCAAATAAATAAAATATTTAAAAAAATGAATAAAAGGAATTTAAAAATGGACAAAACCAAAAAAATGAACTGGCTTTTTACAGAAGATACCCATATTCACCCCAGAAATGCAAATTAAACTATATAAAAACTTTGTATTTAAGATACCAGATTGGCAGAGATAAAAAAAACTTTGTAACACACCCATGTTTTGTGATGGTATGCAGAAATAGGCAGTCTTATATATTGTAGGTAGAGTGTAAATTGGCACAAACCCTTTATGGAGGGCAATTTGACAATGTCTTTAATAAAAATTACAAGTGTACACATGCTTTAACCCAGGGAACCTTCTAAAAAGTTATCCCATATACTTGTTAAAGTGCAAAATAATGGATGTATTCATTACAGAGTTATTTATAACAGCAAATAATTTCAAACAACAAATGGCCACCAGTAAGAAACCAGTTAAATAGGGGTGCTTGGGTGGCTCACTTGGTTGAGCATCTGCCTTTGCTCCAGTCATGATCCCAGAGTCTCAGAATGGAGCACCACATCCAGCTCCCTGCTTAGCAGGGAGTCTGCTTCTCCCTCTGCCCCTCACCCTGCTTGTGTTCTCGTTCACTTTGTCTCTCTCTCTCAAATAAATAAAGGAATAAGTAGGTAATCTTGGAAGAAAGGAAGGGTTAGATAACTTATAGTATATCAATACAATGGAATTCTCTGCAGCCAGTTAGAAAAATCATGTATGAACGACCGAATGTGTGTGTGCATACACACTGATAATGGGACATATCTAAAGGTAGGGCAGTGTACATTAATAGTATATATATTACTAAGTGCGCAGCATTGTTTTTAATGGGAGGGAGGGTTGCTTCTACTTGCATTCATTCATTCATTCATTCATTCACTTAGAAGATAAAAAGAACTAGTAATATTGGTTGTCTCTAATGAGGGACACTGGATAGCTAGGGGGTTGAGAGGTGTTTTTTTAAAAAAACAGATGTTTGATTTTGGAATAATTAAAAAAAATTTTTTTTTAAGATTTTATTTATTTATTTGAGAGAGAGGCAGTGAGAGAGAGCATGAGCGAGGAGAAGGTCAGAGGGAGAAGCAGACTCCCCGCGGAGCTGGGAGCCCGATGTGGGACTCGATCCTGGGACTCCGGGATCATGACCCGAGCCGAAGGCAGTCGTCAAACCAACTGAGCCACCCAGGCGTCCCAATTTTGGAATAATTTTAGAGTTAGAGATTAGCAATGGCATATGACTATTAAATTCTAGGCTGTATTTAGATTTTACCAGTTTTCCCATAAATGTCATTTTTCTGTCTCAGGATCCAGTTAAGGATACCACACTGCAATTAGCCATTGTAAATCTTTGGTCTCCTCTGGTCTGTGAAAGTTTCTTAGTCTTTTTCTTTATGACCTTGATATCCCAAAGAAGTACTTTACGGAATGTCCCTCAATTTGGGTGTATTGGATGTTTTCCTCATGTTTAGACTGGGGTCATGGGTTTCGAGAAGAATAGCAAAGAGGTGAAGTGCCCTTCTCATTTTATATCACACCATACCAGGAGTACAAAATATCAGTAAGACTTACTGGTAATTTTAACTCTGATCGTTTGGTCAAGGTAGTGTCAGCCACGGCTCTGCACTATATATTTATTATTTTATTATAGTTATTATTCCTTTCTCATGCCTTTTTTAAAAAAATATTTTATTTATTTATTTGACTGAGGTCACAAGTAGGCAGAGGCAGGCAGAGAGAGAGAAGCAGGCTCCCTGCCGAGCAAGGAGCCCGATGTGGGGCTCGATCCCAGGACCCTGAGATCATGACCTGAGCCGAAGGCAGAGGCTTAACCCACTGAGCCACCCAGGCGCCCCTCTCATGCCTTTTTTTAAAAGATTTTATTTATTTATTTGACAGACAGAGATCACAAGTAGGCAGAGAGGCAGGCAGAGAGAGAGGAGGAAGCAGGCTCCCTGCTGAGCAGAGAGCCCAATGTGGGGCTCGATCCCAAGACCCTGAGATCATGATCTGAGCCGAAGGCAGAGGCTTAACCCACTGAGCCACCTAGGCACCCCTCTCATGCTCTCTTCTTTGGAAGGGAGTCACTTAGCCCCACTTAACACTCACAGGGGAAGCAGAAGTTAAGCTCTACTTCCTAAAAGTATCTATATACCTACCTACATTATGTGGAGTTATTCCGTAAGGAAGATTCATTTCTTTTCCCCATTTATTTATTCACGTCATTTATGTATAATTTACTAATTATAATTACAATTATGTAATTATATTTAATGTATCTAATGCATATTTACACTTCAGGTTATAATCCAATACGAGGTTATTTTACTGTTTGAAATCATTCTATCTTTAATGGGGACGTTTTTTAGGTTGTCTCTTGTCCCATCCTTTTATTTGTTTATTTTTATAAAGTTTTATTGAAATGCAGCCAGCCCATTATCTATCTATCTTTCTTTCTTTTTCTTTAAAGTAATCTCTGCACCTAGCATGGAGCTTTATTTAATTCATGACCCCGAGATCTGGAGTCACATGCTCTACGAACTAAGCCAGCCAGATGCCTCATCATTTAATTTTTTTTAAAGATTTTATTTATTTATTTGAGAGAGAATGAGTGAGAGAGAGCATGAGAGAGGAGAAGGTCAGAGGGAGAAGCAGACTCCCCAAGGAGCTGGGAGCCTGATGCAGGACTCGATCCCAGAAGTCCGGGATCATGACCTGAGCCGAAGGCAGTCGCTCAACCACCTGAGCCACCCAGGTGCCCTCATCATTTAATTTTTTAAGTACTTTCTTACTTTTATAGCACTACAAAATACTACTGGCTCATCCTGTAATTTCTTTGTTCCAGCTGTAGAATTCACCTTTTCTTCAAGAAGTCTTGGTTCCTTTTATTGGGAAATGGTATTACAAACCAAGATCTGGGTGTGCTTGGGATACCACTGTTCCTAGGCCCTCCTTAGAGAGAGCTGGGAAATATATATACATATTAACCTATGTTTACATAAGTATCTTTCATTAATTTTTTATCCATATGTATTAAAGTAAACATAAAATCATATTAAAGTCTCCAGCTCTAATTCAGGACCACAGGGTCCATTCTAGCCTCCCTCCTTACTTGTTTTCTTTCTTATTTGTAATTTTTTTCTCTGACAGTGAGAAATATGGCTCCTATTATCTACCTTTTATTCGTTTTTCAACCTAGTATAGCTATAAATTGTTTTCAGAATTGTCAACCTCTGTGAGAAACAGACTTAGAAGTAGAGTGCAGCATTTGTCTTTAGCCTTACAGTTTCCTGCCTTTAGTGAGGATACATTAGATACTAGTAATACAGTAGATTCATTTGTCACAGTCTGCATTCCATGTTGAGATAGAAGGGAGACTTTTCTGTGTATCCTTTTGTACCTTTTAAATGTTGTACCATGTGAATATATTAATTATTATTTTTTTAATATTTATTTCTTTGACATGGAGGGGGGAAGCAGGCTCCCCACTGAGCAGAGAGCCCAATGCGGGGCGCGATCCCAGGACCCTGGGATCATGACCTGAGCGGAAGGCAGAGGCTTTAACCCACTGAACCACCCAGGTGCCCCTATATTACTTTTTTTTTTTTTAAAGATTTTATTTATTTATTTGAGAAAGAGTACGCCTGAGCAAGAGAGTGAGAGAGAGCATGAGCAGTGGGGAGGGACAGAGGGAGAAGCAGACTCCCCACTGAGCAGTGAGGCTGATGCAGGCCTGATCCCAGTACCCCAGGATCATGACCTGAGCTGAAGGCAGACACTTAACTGACTGAGCCACCCAGGTGTCCCATATTATTTATTTTTTAAAATATATTTTTTTAAAAAGTAGGCTCCGTGCCCAGTGTGGAGCCCAGTGTGGGGCTTGAGCTCACGACCCTGAGATCAAGACCTGAGCTGAGATCAAGAGTCAGATGCTTGACTGAACTACACAGGCATACCTTTAAAATACATTTTTAGGGGTACCTGGGTGGCTCAGTGGGTTAAGCCTCTGCCTTCAGCTCGGGTCATGATCTGAGGGTGCTGGGATCAAGCCCCATGTTGGGCTCACTGCTCAGCGGAGAGCCTGCTTCTCTCTCTCTGCCTGCCTCTCTGCCTACTTGTGATCTCTCTTTCTCTGTCAAATAAATAAATAAATACATTTTAACAATACAACAATAATTCACATAGATCCACCAGAACCATCTTAGGATATATTCTCAAGAAAGAAACAAAGAATAAATGGTTAGCAATCTTCCTAAGGGTTTGACTAAAATAGAGTTCTAGCTCAATAAGGTATGGCAATCAGGGAATTACTTCCAGCAGCCTGTGCTGGGTCCCGAGCCCACCTAACTGCAAATGCTGGACCTAATAAGTTAGCTCAGACTTTAGCTAGCTAGACTTTAGCTAGAGTCAAGAGGCTTGAGAAAACTCCTTAAGTCTGTGGTCTCAGAACAAAGCTGTAAGCAGAACTGGGTAACGACTCACTCTAGTACTAGAGTAAGTCCAAACCGACTGAGAGAAGGAGTGCTCTCTAGTCAGGATTCATAGCTCGTGACTGGCACCAATTTAGACATCAGGCACTCTTAGCCCTGCTCGTGCCAGGGTGTGGAAGGCCCAGCTGCTTCCCCTGCTCCTGAGAAAGAGCCAAGGGAAAAAATGTGCAGGCTGTAGGGTGGGGGAAGGGAAAACAGACAGACTAACAGGACAAACCAAGGAACTGACAGTTGGGCTCTGTACCCAATTCCTTAATGGCAACACTGAAATGAATGGAGATACTCATTTCTGATTATACACTATAAAAAAGTATTGCACAATTTGGGAAGGTGGAAAAGGGTGCTTTTTGGAACCTCTTGGCCAAACAAAGTGCAGGACACTCTACTGAAAACCCTATCTAAACACTAAATTTCAGTAGTGGCCACAGAGGTAGCAATTGTGCATAGGAAGCTATAGAGGACTGACAACTGTTACTAGCAAAGAATATCACTGAATCATCATTCTTCCCCAGCAACACCATCAAAGTCTTTTGTGGATGCTGGTCTAGTGTCCACTGTTGGAAATACCTAAGTGCTGTAAGACAAGGACCTGACTAATAAGCCCCACTCAGTTGCCTCTAATTTTTTCATTAAAAATGAGGTATAATTTACATATAGTGAAACACACAGATATTAACAGTATAACTTGATGAGTTTTAGCAAACATATACCCTGAGTAATCAATACCCCAATCAAGATGTGAACTATTTTCACCACTGGACAAAGTTCCCCCATGTCCCTTACTAGTCAATTTCCTCTCCTACAGATTACCTCAAATTTGATAAATAAAAGACTTTTCACCATGAAGTATACAGTATTATGAAACAGGCTACTCTCAAAAAAACTATTTATTTATTTATTTGACAGAGAGAGAGAGAGAGAGATCACAAGTAGGCAGGCAGAGAGGGGGCAGCAGGCTCCCTGCTGAGCAGAGAGCCCAATGCGGGGCTCAATCCCAGGACCCTGGGATCATGACCTGAGCCGAAGGCAGAGGCTTTAACCCACTGAGCCACCCAGGTGCCCCCAGGCTGCTTTTAATTACAAATAAACCCCCATCTGTATGTGATTCCTCGAATCCCAGTACATGGTGAACCCTCCTGGCAGAACCTTTGGTCTGCACTTTTCATAAGGATCCTGCCTTGAATTAATGCAGCACAAACATAAAAAACAAGTGAAGTATAAAAGTAATACAAAATTAGGAAAAAATGAAGAGATGTTGTATTAGCTGTATAGCTGTTACACAATAATAAATGAGAGAAAGGAAAATGGTGGCAAAAAACTAGAATCAGTATTCTGAGGATGTTTTCACAAAGGTAACTAAATATAACATTTTATTCTAGTTCTGTTGAATGTACCTCAGAAATGTCTTTTTTTTTTTTTTTTAAGATTTATTTATTTGAAGAGAGCATGCATGTGTGCATGCAGGGGAGAGGGGCAAAGAGAAAGGGAGAGAGAGTCTCAAGCAGACTCTCCATTAAGCATAGGGCTAGATGTGGGACTCAGTCTAATGACCCTGAGATCAGGACCTGAGCCAAAAAGGGTCAGGCACTCAACCGACTGCACCACCCAGACATTTCCACCTCAGAAATGTCTTTTAAATATGACCCTTCCTTTTCATCCTTATAACCAGACTATATAACAACAATCCTCTGCTTTTTGGAGTACTAAAAAAAAAACAAAACGTCCTGGAATTTATAGATACCGGTGAAGGTTGTGGAACATCATAAATGTTAAAAGCCAATTAACTGTAGTCTTAAAATGGTTAGAGTGAATTTTACCTCAATTTTTAATTTTTTTTTAATTTTTTTTAAAATTTGACAGAGAGAGAGAGAGAGAGAAAGAGAGAGATCACAAGTAGGCAGAGAGAGAGGGAGAAGCAGGCTCCCCGCTGAACACAGAGCCCGATGCAGGGCTCAATGCCAGGACCCTGAGATCATGACCTGGGCCGAAGGCAGAGGCCCAACCCACTGAGCCACCCAGGCGCCCCATTACCTCAATTTTTTAAAAAGGCCTTTTAATTCATCCACATTCTACCTAGAATTACCTCCCTAAAATGCACAATTACTCTTCTGCCCACCAATCTCCTTTTGCTCCTTACTGCCTAAGACCTGAATCCCCCGCTTGATGTCCTTCACAATTTAGCCCCCAAATCACCTCTAGCTTCAACTTTTGTCATGACTCCTATCATTCAGTCACATGTCCCAACATATCAAGCTCTTCCATATCCTTAATCTTGTAAATGTTCGCATGGTTTGAAATGCCTCTTTCCGGCCTTCGTCAAAATTCAATTTTTCAAGATCCAGCTAAAATGTCAACTCTTTTGTGAAGCGCTCCTTGGTTCCCAAAATCAAATAATCCCCTTCTGTGTTTCTCCTTAACTTTAACAAAACTGTCATGTGTATTTGTTTTCATTTATTCATTCAACATTTATTAAGCACCTATTATAAATCAGGTACTGGGTTAGGCCTGGAGACAAATACAGAGAGCTCATAAGGAACCCAGTCTGTGGGGACAGAAAGACATTTAAAAGAATCATAGCGTTACAAGCTCAGTGTTACCACAGTGATATAAACAGAAACTTAGTTAGCATAAGAAAGGAATAAAATTCCTGGATTTATGAACCATCCATCACTGACTTTAAGTGATTCATTCTCTTAACACTATAAGTTCTCCCAAATAAAAAAATACCCGAATATCTGGAAATATCATTAATTATGCACTTGGACTCCTGGGATAAAAGAAGCTAATAAGGAGTTAATTTTCCTAAAGGTAGACTCACTGGCATTAAGGAAAAACAAGCGTAAGTTCCTTTCCCTACATAAGTACACCTAAGTTTTTCCAGTGTGTCCAGAATTTACTCTCTAAAAATGGAGCTACCAGCACCTCCTAACTACCCACACTTCCCTCAGCAGGGCACCAGTTCATGTGGAACACTGAGGAGTCATCAAAGAAGTATTTATATGAGACTGACGAATGCATAATCAGACCTCTGTCTGATGGAGTTGCAGCCTCTTGAGAATCTGGAGCAGCCAAAGGAGGAAGGGGGAAGGATGTGAAGGAGCAGGAGACAGAAAAATCCCAATCAGTTCTAATCAAGCTCTCAAAAATGCCTTTTCTGCCGAGGATGCCACAGACTTTTCTCAGAACTGTTTTATTATTGCTTAACAGTCTTTTGGTTTCAGGAATAGTGGTCTCCCACGAGAGTGGAAAAATACAATAAAGACCAAAACGAAGGAAAATCCAAATAAGGAAGGAAAAGGAAAAAAGGAAAGGAAGAAAATTTATATCCATCAAGATGTCCAAACCTCACACTCTTCAAAATCAGCTTCCTTGCCAACCTCCATTTTTGGACAAAGAACTTCTCTTTTCCTCATCCTTAGGCTCAAAAGCTTGGGGTCATCTTGGAGTCCTCCTCCTCCTTCAAGCCCTGTAACTACTTAGGCCTCAAATTCCACAGATTCTTCCTTCAACATCTCTCATTCCATTCACTTACACAGTTTTTTACTGCATACTTACTTATGCTAGTCTCCAGGAGACTCGGGTGGTAGGCATAGGATAGGATATGGAGAGAGATACAGAAGAGCTACCAAACAAGTCTTCTAATAAATGAGGGCTTATGAACAAGTCTGCTAATAAGTGCTAATAAATGAGTGGTTGAGAAATAAATACAAAGATTTTGAAGTGTGTGAGATGATGTCTGGCTAGAGTAATCAGGAAACACTTGGAGGGCAGGCAGTGAGCTCTCAAGCTGGGCCTTGAATCTGAAGTCTAACTTTAGTAAGATGGAGTTAGCAAAAGGAAGTGGGAAGGAAAACACAGGGAATAGCAAATTCAGGCAGCTGCCTGGCACTGAAGGACCAGGAGGGGACTAGTAAGAATAAGGGCTGGGGCCAGGTAGTGGCAACCTTTGAATGCTACAATGAAAAGTCTTTAACCCTGGAACCCCTGGGTAGCTCAGCTGGTTAAGCATCTGCCTTCGATTCAGGTCATGATCCCTGGGATCAGGCCCAGCATCAAGCCCGGCATTGGGCTCCCTGCTCAGTGGAGATCTGCTTCTCTTCTCCCTCTGCCTGCCGCTCTGCCTGCTTATGCTCTGTCAAATAAATAAATTTTTTTTTCTTATGTCTTTAACCCTTAGCCTATTGGGTCATTTCTCTTCCATAATTTGTATCTTTACACCTGACACCTACTTTCTTCAGGAATTCCACGGCAAAGGTGCAAAACAAAGTTGGTCATAGCTGCCTGTGATTACAGGGTGTTCCTTGTGCATTTACAATTTGTAGGACACGCTGCTGCTGTGAGAGGCTGAATAGAAAGCTGGTCCCTTTAGTGCTAACAAAACTAGACTCATGCTGGATTAGAAAGCACATCTTATTCTGGGAATGCTTCAACACTCTGTCAGCCTTCAAAACCTTAACTAGGGCTGTGATCTTAGATTGAGAAAATCAATTTAATCCTTCTCAAATTTGCTTTCATTATATGACTTTCTTGCTCAAGGATCTACAATGATTTCTATTACCTACAATAGCTCATTCAAATCCCTCTGCCTGGAATCCAAGGTTATGCATAATCCAACTACACCAAACCTTTTCAACTTTATGTTACTATCAACTCCTTTTCTAGTCAGGAGGGCTAAATTACAACAGGGATAATGTTACAGTCTTAGTTGAGCTGAGTTAAATTTAAACTAGACAATAGTTTAGGTCATTTTTTTCAGGCATAAAAAAATGTAAGTTTTACAAAGGTATTTATAGTACTTGGCAGTCCTTACCCATGCTGTCAAGTGTGTTTTGAATTTGAAAATTCCAAAATTATTGTGTTCATAATGTATAAATGTGAAAGAATAGTTACAAATGGCATTGCTGTAACAGTAGGGGGTAGGCGGGTGCATTTTTCAAAATCAGTGAACGTTACACTTAAGATTGTACACTTCACTGAGTATAAATTGTACACCAAAATAAACTATAAACAAGCTCTAGTTAATAATACGCCTACCAAAGCATTTAGGAGGAAGTGTACTGATATCTGCAATCTAAATAGACGAAAGATACCAGACAAAGCAAGTTATATTAAAATGTTAATGGTAGTTTAGGTGGTGTGTGTAGGTGTGCCTGTTATGAAATTCTCTACTGTATGTTTGAAAATTTTCATAATATAACACTGGTGAAAATGGCAATGATAACATACTATATAAAGCTGTAAGAAGTTAAAATTTGGTGGAATGACAACATCAGGCTTTTGCTCTTTGATGCTTCCTTGCCACTTTGCACATACCCCATATAACCCTTTTTAAGATGTAATACTATTTGTTTGAATGGTTGACTATCCCACCACAGTAAAAGTTCTTTGTGGGCACAGATCTAGTCTGATCCGTATTTATATTCCTATTGCTTTGTATCGTGTTTGGAGAAAAATATGTGTTCAATAATGGTGGGATGACTGAATGAAAGTGGAACTGCTAAGGACCAAAGTACTATATTTTCTCACAGATTCACTTTATTCATTTCTCACATTCCTAAAAGTTAGGATGTTCAATTTTCAAGAGAATGTCTTTTACTTTTTCCCAAGCACGCAAAATTTCCAAAAACAGACAAAACGCATTTGTATTCACGAGATAACTTAGTATTCTATTACGTAAACAAGTCTGAAGGCCTTCTAACACTCAACTTTTTAGATTTTTTTTTTCCTTAAAAGAGTGAAGTCTCTGACTCCCAAGGAAATCTGGAATTTGTTTTATTCAAATCCTAGATAACCTGTGAGAACTGAGAGATCCCTGAACTGGTCAAAAGCAGGAAACTGGAGATCGGGGAAAAGATAAAAACAAACACTACATAAAAAAGTCACGAAGTAAATTAATCAAGAACTTTACCAAGAAACGGAGGGAAAGTCTTAAGGAGCATACACGAGACATCTAAACCTCCCCCCCCCCCCACTGGCTTCTCCCCTCCTCTTTCCTCTGACAGCCAGTCAGAGATCGCGCCGCGCGGCCACCCCCAACATGCCACGCGACTAGAGCTGATGCCGCGGAAGATGCTGCTTCTCATGTCAACCTCCACCAAACAACGTGGTTTAGCGGCGGGAGTACCAGATTCTGGACTGGAGGACCTGGGGCTGAGTCCCAGCTGCACCCCCTGACTGATGTGCGAGTCTCTTGCCCTCTCCGGGCTTCAGTTTCCTCATCTGTGACTCGGTAATGACTCTAACCCCAGCTGGAGCACAGAGTGACTATCTACTAAGTGGCGTAAAGGCGCTTTAAGGAAGATGCAAGCGACTCTCTATTTGTTACGGCTCTTAAGCATGCAGTGCTCACAACCAGCCCCAGACCCATCTCTCAAAGTCACCGCTGTTCCTCACTCCCTTCCCGCCCGGCGGCTGTACTGAGGCCGCCCCCTCTTGTCGGCCCCATGCGGAAGTCGCGCGGCGCCGTCTGTCGTACCTGCAGCCACTTGGTCAGCGGGGCCCTCCTGCTGACCCATGACGAAGTCGTGCACGAGGCCCCACAGTACGCCCATAGGCGCCACCGCCTCCAGAGCGGCGGCGGCGGCCATGACGCGAACCAGAGACCGTGGGAGGGGAAGTGGGAGGTGGCACGGGACGGGCCTGTGAGCGCACGCGCCTCCCGAGCCAATCGCCTGGCGAAGGTTAAAGAGGCGGGGCGCTTCCCTGGATCACGTGCCTGCCGGCTCCCGGCCAGGCAGTTCCAGGGAGGGATGGGACTGTCCCTCCCCGAGGGGCGGGGCTTGGAGTCGGGGCGGCGGCGCGGGCGGGGAAGGCGGCTGCTGGGCACGCAGCCGGGGGCCATTGAGGGCGAATAATTCCCGGCCCGGCTCCCCGGGAGACGGGTGGCGGGGCGGGTACCTGGCTGGGTGGGGCCAAGGGGCGGTACATACCCTGGGGAAACCAATGAGAAAATCAGGCCCGGCCCGAGGGGGCGGTGCTGTCGGTCACATGCGCACCTGGGGCGGGCGGCGGCGGAGGCGCGGGCACCGCGAGCCGGCGGCAGGGAGCTGGGCCGGGCTGGGGCGGGGTTAGGTAGGTGAGTGACAGGCTCCGGGGGGCTGGCCCCAGCTGGGAGCCCAGAGCTAGCAGGGAGTAGCTGCGGAGGTGCCCGCCCCCTCTCTCCGCCCCTCCAGCGGAGCTGGTCTCCGGCCGGGCACCGTCGCGGGCCCCCCTGGCCCGGCCACCTGGGACTGTGCTGGGGAATCGGCCCCCTCCCTAACTCCCCTCGCCCGCAAAGTTTGTGGCGAAGCCGGCGCCCGGGCAGAGCGCGCCCCCGGGGGGAAGATCGAGGAGCGCCCGATGCGGGGAGACAGGAGCCGTTGACCCGGGACGTCGCCGTCCGGGGCAGAAGCGCGGAGCAGCCGACCAGCCCGCCGCCTCCGGTGCATGGGGCCCGACTGAAGAGCCAGCATGGGCAACTGCGTGGGGAGACAGCGCCGGGAGAGGCCGGCCGCCCCGGGACACCCCCGCAAGCGAGCAGGTAACGACGAGGAAGGGAGCAGGGCCACGGGCGCCTCGCCAGTTGTCCCCCTCCTCGCCCGAGCGCTGGGCTTCCCAAGCGACCTCCCACGGCTCCTGGCGCCTGTGTTTCCCAGATGGCTGTTCCGGAGCCAGACGGGGGCCCGCTCCCCAGCCCTGGTGGCCGGGGGAGCCGAGTTGGGGCAACTGCGAGCGCTGACCCGGCTGCGAGCCCAACTCGCTCCAACTGGGAAGCTCCGAGTGGGGGTGGGGGCGGGGGCAGGAAATGTTTGCAGACCGCGGCGGGGCCGGCGGAGGGGAGGGGGGCCCGGGACGGGGGCGCCGCTGGTCTGGCAGCCGGGTGGGCGTCGGAGGCTGGCCCGTCGGGGCACGGCGCGGGCGGCCAGTCGTCCCCAGAACTCGGAGCGAGCGAGAACTGTCGCTCTTCCAGAGACTGTCTGTGTCATTATCGGGCTGCAGATCGTGTCTGCCGGAATCCAACTGGCAAAAGCAGCGCAGGACTCTGGGAAAGAAATCTTTATTTTTCCCGCAGGGCTTTTTAGAGCCTCCCGGCTGTCTGGAGTCTAGAAAAGGTGGGGTGTGGGGTGGGAATCGCGCTCGGGTTTGTTGGGATCCTTCCCAGCCTTGGGGATGGGATCTGCTCCTTGGTGATCCGCGAGGGCCGGGCAGCGCCTTCTCACTTTCTTGGTACACTCCTCCAATACTGGCGCTTCGCCCTGGGAAGAGGTCTGGCGTTCGTTTCCCCGGGTCTTGTACTCACTTCCTTCTTTGAGGATGTTGCAAGGACCTTCTGAGTATGATAAAAATCGTATACTTTAGAGTTGGAAGGGACCTTCAAAACTTGTCTGGAGTCCAGATAGACCTAACTCCTCCTCTCATTGTAGAAGCCCAGATCCAGAGAGGTTGAACAACTTGCCCAAAGACACACAGCTAGTTAGTAGTGTAGCTGGGGCTAGAACGCAGTCTCCTCTTCCACTCAATTGCTGCATATCCCTTTATGTAAGAGGAGCCACAGGCATAGTTGTTAATGAAGTGGAAACTCTAGTTGGAATTTCCTGTGTCCTTTGACACCTAAGGTGTGTTGCTTGGGTTGTGGAAACTGGGAAGGAAGATAAGGGGAAAAGTGGGGGAAGCAGAGAAGGATGTCTGTGTGGTGGACAGGATGACTTGTGGAAGAAGAAACATGTTTTTCTGGGGGTGGAGGGAGGAGGTAAAATTAACACTGGAAAACCTTTTGGCAGCCCTGGCCATTCTGACTGAGGAAAGTTGATTCTCAGACCCAAGGGCTTTCTTTCTTTCTTTCATTCATTTATTCAATGAATATTATTTATATGCTCAGTCCACATGATTGATTTTGTAGCATTTTTCGCTGGTGACAACTCTCTCATACTTGAAACTCCCCCCCTCCCCCTTCTTTTCTCCATGTTAGATTATCCTGGTTTTGTTTTGTTTTGTTTTCTCTGATCACTGCTGCTCAACATCACATCACCTCCTAGCTGTGTACACACCCATGGTTCAGTTTGACATTCTTTTTTTTTTCCCTTTTCTTACTCCCTCCCAGAGAAATTATACACAGTCCCACAGCTATGTCCACTGGGAAGACCTGTACACTGTATCTTCAACTATTATCTGTCAGACTCCAGACTCGTATCAGTAAATGCCCATTGGACACGCTGATGTAGTTATTCTCAGATTCAACACTTCTAAAAGCAAGCTCTACATCTCTCCCCTCAGCCAACTTCCCTTTACTCTTCCATTCTTGCACCTGCCTAACTTGGTACTTTGGAGATGTCTCTCTGCTGACTTTCTCTGCCTCCCAGCCAGTCAACCACTGGGACCTGCTGGTTCTTCCTTGGAAAGTCGTACAAACCTGCCCCTTCCACTCTGCTTCACTCCCTTGTCAACTCAAGTTCAACCCACCTCCCAAGCTGAACTTAGTTTCCCACCAAAGGCAAGTTCATCTTCAGTCATTCACCCAATGCCTGCACACTGTTCCCCCCTCCCCTTAAGATGTTTGTTAAATTAACCTGTTTCAAACCCTATAATTCTCTGTTTAGGAATTTTTTTAACAGGTTTTTTTTTAAGTAAGTTCTATACCCAACATGGGCCTTGAACTCATAACCGCAAGATCAAGATTTGTGTGTTCTACTGACTGAGCCAGCCACCTGCACCTGTTTAGAAATCTTTTTGCACCTTTCCAGTTCTGTAAGAACTTTACCTTTCAAGCCTGTTCAGTTTGGTCAGTCCTTTTTTAAGGCGTGATTTCTTTCTCTTCCCTTAATTAAGGCCACCAGTGTTTGTGCTTTGCCATTTCCCCCTTCTTCTCAAGAGCCTTTCTTCCTTTCAAGGTTCATCTCAAATCCCCTATCTTTCTAGAAGCACATTGCCTGACAATTCCAACTCCCCCCCTTTCTGAGAACTCCTGCAGACACATTATGCCACTTACTTAACAATTATCTTCTCCACATTATTAGTCATTTCTTTGATGTTTACAGTCTTGTATCAGCAACTACCCTGCAAGCCTTGAGGACCTGGGTTCTGTCTTATCCTTACTTGTCTGTCTCTCACACTCGCTCATCTAGCCATACATGTACACATATGCTCGTGCACACACACACACTCAGTACTTAGCACAATGACTTGTACAGAGGAAGCACTCAATATTTGTTGATTGTAGAACATTAACCCGACTATATCTTAGCATCTGAATTTTTCATGTAAATATTTTACTGAAGTATATATCTGCATTTTTTTTACCTGCTAGTGTATCAGTTTTTCAGTTCCGTAGGTCCCCCTATGAATAGCTTTATTCATAAAGTCCAAAGCCAAGGGGAACTCTGTAGGATGACAAGTTTGGTATGAGAATCCTTCTTAACTTCACAGTGTGCACCTGGCATTCCTATAACATCTGCAGCTTACCCTTTGACAAAGACATAGTTTGATGTTGTAACACTAATGCCTAAAAATCCCCGGCTCCCCTGGTAACTCTTACCTTTCCTTTGCCGCTGGTGTAATGGGAAGAAACCACCAATAGAGAGCTAGAACTTGAGTTCTAGTCCCGGGTCTGTAGCTGGGTGACCCTGGGCAAGTCTGCAAACCTCTCTCGGGTCACACTTTCAGTATCTCAGAAAGGGGTGGGCTTGTACTAGATCATCAGAGCTGTTTCATCATCTTCACAAAGACAACTATTCAAAACTGCGAAGTTATTGAGTTGAAATTCTATGCCCTGTTATGTCACCCTTTGGCCTTAGTTCTGTCTTTCTACTCACTTGGCAGGTAAAGTGGAGACATGATGCCCATTAGTCAGGGCATCTTGCCTAGCAAGAAAGTTTGTGATTATCATTCTTTTTTATTTTTTATTTTTTAAAAGATTTTATTTATTTATTTGACAGACAGAGATCACAAGTAGGCAGAGAGGCAGGCAGAGAGAGGGGGGGAAGCAGGCTCCTTGCTGAGCAGAGAGCCCGATGCGGGGCTTGATCCCAGGACCCTGAGATCATGACCTGAGCCGAAGGCAGAGGCTTTAACCCATTGAGCCACCCAGGCACCCCTCTTTTTTATTTTTTAACTGTTATTCCTAGTGCATCCCCAGAAGGACTATGTCCCCCCTTCAGGTGCTGGGTGGCCCTTACATGCTTCAGAGAATACTTGGGAATTTACTCATTTAGGGGGCTCCCACCCCCCGGCACATATACCCTGAGTAGATCTATCTCTGCCCCTGCCATGGGTAAGGCAGGCCCTCTCCCAGCCACCCCAGGGAGAAAACGAGGTGGTAGAACAGGCAAATCTCTTGCCCAGCTCCACCCTTTGAGAATGTGGCAGGGCTGAAACCCAACTATCTGACTCTGTGATGTGCCAGGAGTATCCACTTACGTTCTGGAATCTCAAGCCCGGTGCGGACAGACCCAGGGCCCTGTTTTGAGCTGGTTGGGCTTGGCGTTGTAGTTGCAAGAGAGTCGCTTCTCATTGTGTGGGCTGCTGTGGCTATTCTTGAGGGAGTAATTGAGCAACTTCTCCATTTGCCCAGTAAATATTTACTGAGTGCCAGGCACCTTGCTGGCTGTGAGCAGACATGGTCCTTGGCCACATGGAGCTTACAATTTAGGGGTGGGGGAGATAATAAACATACTCATGCACATTACACGTGATCATACATGGAAATCCTGTATGATAACACATACAATGATGTATTGTTATACAGCTGGTGATTCCCACATTCATAATTTCAACCCACCCTCTTCAGCTCTAGCCTTGTATGTTCTGCTGGTACTCACCACATTTGATGTGTAAAGGGCTTCTCGGTTTAGCATGTCCAGAACAAAAGGAACCTGCAACCCCCCCTCCCCTGATCCTCCCCGAGTCTTCCCATCTATTAATGTGATTTTGTCCTTCTAGTTACCCCGGCCCCCAAAACCTCAAGTCATCCCTGACACCTCCCCTTTCTCTCAGTTCCACATCCATTTAATCAATAGATCCTATCGGCTTTGCCCTAAATATATCCAGAACCTGAGTCTCTTCACCTTCACCACTTTAGCCCTGGCCTAAGCCGCCATCGGCCTCTTAACTGACCTTCCTGCTTCCTCTCTTGTCTCCCAACAGACTGTTTCCATCACAGCAGCCAGAGTGAGGCTGCGAACTGTAAGTCAGATTTTGTTACTCCTTTTGTCCCCGATCTCATTCAGAGTCCTTGTGTTGGCCTACAAGACACGATATGATTTCACCAGCTTACCTTTAAGCTGCCTTGTGCTCTTCATGGCCTGTTCCACCCCCTGATACCTGAATGGGTCCCTCCCTCGGTCTGTTTCTTCTACATCCCCTCAAGCCTTTCTCTTCAGTGAGTCCTTCCTAGACCATCCTTTGAAAAATTGGTCCCATTCCCTATAGTACTTGCTGTCAGCATTATCTATCCCTCCTCCCCCATTTTATTTTTCTCCATGGCTGTTACCATCTTCTGGCATTGGCCGCCTCCCCTACTGCTGTGGGGTCAGAGATTTTTATTTGTTTGCTCCCTGTTACATAGAGCAGTGCCTCACATACAATAGGTGCTTAATAAGTCTTTGTTGGATGAAGCTACTGTGTCTAGCAGAGTTGGGAAGGTCTACAGAAAGGCATAAAGAGCAGCTCTGGTTGCTCTCCTGTGGGTGGGTGTTAGGGCACGCATCTAAATAAGGGGACTTCGATGCAACTTCACAGTGCTGTGTTCTGTTCCTGACACTGGCTTCGCTCTCACCCCAGACCTGGCTAAGGTCTCAGATACCTGGGACAGAATTCCCTCTGGTTTGGGAACCTCTTGCTAGGAGACACCCGGGCTAGAGCAGTATAGCAGAGTCAAGTCCCCTAACCAGGCAATAGCACTTTCTTGACGTTTTATGTCCTTGCATGCATCTGAGATGGACCCCTCTCCCAGACACACATGGTATTCATAATTGTGGGGATGGGGTTGTCTAACAGACTGGGAAGCAGGAAGGTGGGTGCTGTGGATTCCAGGCCTCTCTCTACCGAGCAACTTGCTGAGGAATTTTTAGAATCATAGCATTTTAGAACTGAAAGGAACTTAAAGTTTTCTTTAACCTCTTTTTCTTTTCCAGCTATTAAAAAGAGAATAAAGGTATATCTACTCCCTGCCGAGTTCACAGAAATGTGGTGCAACCTATATAGGAACTGCATGGGCTCCTTCAAGTTTTGAGTGTGTTGGGGTCAAGACATTGTAGGGAAGGGCTCAAGGTCAAGTGTATTTAAGAGGGAAAAGGTCTATTCTCTCTGCCCCTTTCTGCCACTTTCCTGAGTGGTGATCTTGGACAAGTCACTCGTTTTGTGCTTGGTTGATCCTCTATTTTAAAAAATGTTAATATTTCCAGTTTACTTCAGGAAGATGTTATGGGGATAAAATAAACTAGGGCTGTTTCTGAAATTACTTTCGTGACTGTGTGGTCTGCTCAAACGTCAGGTCCCAACCCAGATCCTCATCTGCCATTGATGGGAAATAAGGCCTTGGTTCTCTGCTTCTTCCTAATTGTGTGTGTGACTTTGATCTATCTGAGCCTCAGTTTCCCGGTTCATACAATGGGATGACTGCTACCCTGCCCACCTCCCAGAGAGGGTTTAAGAAGCACGTGAGCTCCTAATAAAAGGAGATTTTGTGAACTCCTAAAGTTTCTATTATCCTAGCCACAGGATTTTTACACACAAAAACCATAGCCAGTGATTTTCCCCACCAGATCATTGAAGCCTACTCTTTTTTTTAAAGAGCAAAACTATAAAAGAAATGTTTAAAAACTATTTTTGGATGGGAATCTTTCTGAAACGGATGATAAGCTTCTAAGCAAAGTGTACTGAGCATGAATAACCTCCTCTTTGCGACTCAGGGGTGTGGAGTTCAGAACTGTATGTACAAAGCACCTGCTTGGCGGAGATGGGGACCACAAAAGCTTCTTTCTGTCAAAAGCCTTTATTTCTGAACGAAGCGAGGGTGAACGGAAGGAAATTGCTGAGGGAGAACCCATTCCACCGTGGCCCGGCTCAGGGTCCCAGGCAGCACTAGGGTGGGGAAGTTCTTGATTCCTGCTCTGGGCTCCGAATGAGAACAGCATCCTGCCTAGTCCATAATTGTGCTCACGACAGGGTGAGGCCTCTGGGCTTCTGAACCCGCAGGGCAGTGGGCCCCGTGCTAAATGGTGTCCGGCTGCTGTGCTTTTGGGCTTCACATTTCCACCTATAATCTGTCTTCTCCCTAGTAGCAGTCACCCCTTTTTTTCATTTCCCCACTTAAAGAGCACATGCTTGGATACACGTGACGTAACTCAGATACATCGCTGTGCACACTTTGTACCTTCACACTGCCGTGCAGCCATCCCCCATCCATCTCTACAAGTTTTTCCTCCTTCCCAGCGGAAACTCTGTCCCCATTAAACACAGACTCCTCATTCTTCCCTCCCCCAGCCCCCGGTAGCCACCAGTCTGCTTCCTGTCTCTATGACTTTGACCACTCTCAGCACCTCAAGTAAGTGGAGTGAAGCAATATTTGAACTTCTGCATTAGGCTTATTTCACCTAGCGTGATATCTTCAAGGTTCGTCCGTGATGTAGCACATGTCAGAATTCCCTTCCTTTTTAAGGCTGAATAACTTTCCATTGTATGTCTCCACCACATCTTGTTCGTTCATCTGTCAGTGGACACTTGGGCTGCTTCCACCTTTTGGCTGTTGTGAACAGTGCTCCTGCGAACATGGGTGTACAAATCTGTTTGAGTGCCTGCTTTCGGTTCTATTGTGTATATATCCAGAAGTGGAATTGCTGGATCATATGTTCACTCTAGGTATAATTTTTTGAGGAATTGCCCTTCTGTTTTCCTCAGTGGCTGTACCATTGTTCATTCCCCCCAGCAGTGGACAAGGGTTCCAGTCTCCACATCCTCACCAAAAATGCTTTTTACTTCCTGGTTTTTGTTTTGTTTCATTTGCTTTTTTTTTCTTTCTTTCTTTTTTTTAAAATATATTTTACGTGTTTATTTGAGAGAGAGAGAACCCAAGCAATGGAAGGGGCAGAGGGAGAAGGAGAAACAGACTTCCCACTGAGTGGAGAGCCCAACACAAGGCTTGATCCCAAGACCCCGAGATCATGACCTGAACTGAAGGCAGATGCTTAACTGACTGAGCCACCCAGGCACCCCTCCCATCCTATTGGGTGTGAAGTGACACCTGGTCATAGTGGTCACTTCGTGAGATTACATCTACGGGGCTCAGATAGCAGCCCCTCCCATATCCTGGGGAAACAGACAGCTGGGATTGTTAGAATTGTACCTAGAGAAGGAGTAGATGAGCTCATAGTGAACCCTGAGGAGCCCTCCAGGGAGGCAAGTCCAGGAACCTGGATGGGTGAGTTCTGTGACATCTTTTTTTTGGTCAGTCAGAATTTGGCTTACTTCTGGGTTTCTAATTAGATGGTCGATGGCTGGAATAGATGGATGGATGGATGGATGGGGCTTCCAGTTAACCGAAGCAGATCTGTGTTATAATTCATCAGGCTCGGGACACCTGGGTGGCTCAGTTGGTTAAGCGGCTGCCTTCGGCTCAGGTCATGATCCCAGCGTCCTGGGATCGAGTCCCGCATTGGGCTCCTTTGCTCGGCAGGGAGCCTGCTTCTCCCTCTGACTCTGCCTGCCACTCTGTCTGCCTGTGCTCGCGTTCTCTCTCTCTCTCTCTCTCTGACAAATAAATAAATAAAATCTTTAAAAAAAAATTCATCAGGCTCCCAGAGAATGTTAACACTGTCTTACTTGGGGTGCACACCAATTTTTTTTAACCCCGTTTTGCGTGTGAGAGTTGTAGGACTGTGATTCAGATGGGAGCTTGTAGGGTTGGGTAAAAGGGAGCTCGTAGGGTTGGTAGTGACATGGCGACATGGGGAGTTTGTCTGCTGCTCAAAACCATGAACTTCTCTCTGTTGGGGTCAAGATCTCCCTGCTTACTGAGCTCAGTGTGCATGCATACCTCTGACCATCTCCAGCCCCTCAACCCATGTCCCTTATTGTCAGGAAAGGGGCTGTAGCATCTTCTGCAGGGTTTGGGGTCAGGGGACAAAGATGGCTTCTCATTTGTACCTGTCTTCTCAGGGAGGCTGGCATCAGAGTCCAACCGAGGTGGCCAGCTGGTGACCAAGTGGCCTAGATCTTCGAGGACTCGGAGTTTTGTTGTTTTAGGGCTGGAAGAGACATGCTTGGTAGCAGCTCACCTTTCCTCGGTGTTTACTGTGTGCCAGGAGCATCATGGGCAGTATCTTGGCTAATCTTCCCCACCGTCCTATGGGTGGACACTATTATCACCTTTTTACAGATGAAGAAATTGAGCCCTAGAAAGGTAATGTCTCCTGCCTGAGGCCATGCAGGTTGTAAACAGCAGAGCCAGGACTGGAACCCAAGTGGTTTGATCTCAGAGCAAGCTTTTGGCTCTTGTGTAGTTTATCTACGCCAGGCAGGAGAAAGAGAACACATGTTTTTTATATTTAAAGTGAGTTTATTATCGGCCCGGTCAGGCAATCATCTCATTTGATTGTCCCCATTTTACCTATGGGAACATTTCTACCCATTTTACATATGGGAAAGCTGATGTTCAGGAAAGTAAATCAGTTGCGGTGGTTCCTGAGGCTGAGGAGAGGTAGTACCAGAGCTCAGATTAAGTGGTTTGACTCAAATTCTGGTGCTCAGAGCTCATTCTTTTGTGGTGCCTTCCCCCACCTCTGTGAAAAGGAGCCAGAAGTCTGCTATAAAGCCTGCAAAGCTCCAAAAACTGCAGCCACTCTGCTCCCTTCTCTTTGCTGTTCCCTCCTCCTTTAATGTCCCATCCCCCAAAGTGCAGCCTCTGCACCCCAGAGCCACATGAGTCCATTGTTCTGGATCAAGTGCTTGGCACTTAGTAGATGCTCAAAAAATTTTTGTTGAACGTTGTTTGAGGGTTGAGTGTGCTGGAAGGGGTAGAATCTCAGCCAAGATTGCATTCCTAAAGAGAAATACAAGTAGAATGCAAATACCATTGTTTCCTCCTCCTTCTCCCAGAATGAACTTCTACTTTCCAACTCCCAGATGCCAGGGACTTGAAGAAAAGAATGCCCTGGCTCTGCAGACTTTGAATTATTCCAAGATTCCCAAGGGAAAAGAGGAACCAGAGCCCTGTTAGCAAAGTGCTTGCTGGATCAGGTGTCATTCTTTGTAATTAATAAGACTAGTGATTTCTTGCTTTGTTCAGCATTTTGTAGTTTTTAAAGTGCTTTCACAGGTATTATACATGATTTTTTCCCCCCCAAACATCCTCTTAGGTAGGCAGGGTGGGAATCACTTTTCTCATTTTGTGGGTGGGGATACTGAGATTTAGTGAGGTTGCCAAGCTGCCCAAGGTTATTGACAGGTAAGTGGTAGAGAGGTAGAAGCCATAGGAGGTGATGGCTCCACTGCTTTCTCCCTGTGGTGAGAAAGCCTCAGTTCAAAGCCTCAGTTTCCACATCTGTAAGATGGGGACAAGAGCAGGGTCATTCAGGGTGGTCAAGGGCTCCATCACACAAGTGGTGATGTGTGTGAAGTGATGAGCAACTGTGCCCACACCCAGCAAATGGCAGTGGGTTGTTAATGACAATAACCAAAGCCAAGTTCATGGTTACTTTGGAGATGTGTATTCTGTTGACTCTTGGTCAGCCCAGAGTGTTGGGAAGAGCAGAATGTAGCCTCCCCTTGCCCCACCTTGGAAATCTGCTTCGGACCACTCTGTGGCTCTTCCCCTGAAATTGGAGTGTATAGCAATGGCTGACCATGGGTTTTGTTTTTTTTTTAAAGTCTTATTTATTTTACTTTACAGAGAGAGAGAGAGTGTGTGCATGCATGCATAGATGCATGTATGCGGGTGGGGGGAGGGCAGAGAGTGAGAAACCCAAGCAGACTCCCCACTAAGCAGGCAGCCATCTCACAACCCTGAGCCTATGACCTGAGCTGAAAACCAAGAGTTGGCTGCTGAACTAACTGAGCCACCCAGGGGCCTCCTGACCATGAATTTCTTTTTTTTTCTTTTTTTTTTTTTTCGTGAATTTCTTTTGATTTGCAAAACCTAGGATCTTCTAAACAGGGCATTTATAAGCTACCATTTTTCTTTTCGTAGCGGATAATTAGGACAATATGACAAGTATTTTGTTCATTTAATATTCGTTTGCATTTTATTATTCCAGCTCCTCCAGCTCATTAACTATGTAACCTTGGGCAAGTTATTTCAGGTTTTTGGACCTCACTTTCCTATTCTGTAAAATGAAGATAACAGTACCTACTCTGTGGAGTTGTCATGAGGATTAAATGAGTTAATGCACAAAACATCCTTAGAACGGTGCCTGGGACATACTAAAATACTCAGTAAATGGCAGTTACTATCATCACCATGCCTGGCACTGTAAGCCACTGTCCCCAACCTTCCTCTTCCCTCACAAGTTGAGATGCAAGGCCAGTGACGTTCCTACGCAGGACCTAGCTTCCGCTGTATACCGGGGTTATCTACCATTCTTGTAATTCCACTCATTTGTTCAGGAAAGCAAATTGAAAGCAAGTTGCACAAGAGTGATATTATTATAGAGATAGCCTTGAATCTAGCTTCATTTTTTAAAAATGTGAGCCTTTCACAAAAACTTGAGAACTCTTGTTAGTTACAAATCTCTTCCCTCCACCCTCCACCCACCCCCTGACATACTCTGGCTGATTCCAGCAACACCCAGTGCCTACTTTTCTGGGCTGTCTCAAAACAGATACAAACATTCCTTGCTCCGTAGGTAAAGGCTGGGGAGTGCCCTCAGTGTGCTGTGGCTCATCTTCAGCTTGGCAGAACGTCTCTGGGTCTGCTGGGGTGTCCTTCCTGGAGCCTGGCACATTTCGCTAACATGCGTTGTCAACTGCAGACACCTCCTTCGTGAACTTTCTTGGAAAGTGATCAACATTTCTGCACTTGATATACATCCCCTGCAACTTGGTTAAAAAAACAGGTGTTTTATAGTTATGATACACTATACTTTATTAAGCACCAATTGTGGGGCAGGCACTGCTGTAGGTACTTTTACATACATCTCATCCAGTCTCCCTGATAAATCACTGAGAGGTTGTCCTCAATTTAGAGGAGAGGCTCAGTGATACTAACTACTGTGTGCAGGGTCACACAGTGAGAAATGGAAGATTTGGGATTCCAGACGACTGTTGTAGATTCCCAGCTTGGTGTGTCTTCCATGCAATGCCTACCTCATTGTCAATTTTAGCCGAGGGCTTTCTGGGCCCTAAACAGGTGTGGCTGGTTTATTGACGTCATTGCCACCCATGAGTGGCAAATAGTCTGCTGCTGCCAGTTCCTGCACTACACACCCTGAATGTGCCAGAAAGTGCACTTCTTGGGACCACCAAACCTTTATGCGTTTGTCCCCCCGCCTCCTTTCCCCTGCCCCATGCAGTGTCTGCGAAACATACCACACTGTACTCTCTAATGTGGGATATCACTCATGGCATTGATTTTTTTTACTTAGCGAATGCACTGTGTTCCCCCAAAATAGACTGTCATGTGACATGGGTGTTTTCATTTCTCAAGACCTCACATCACCGAATCAGTACCATTTATTATCATCATTGAAATCAGTACCATTTATTAACCTACCATGCATGCATTCAACACCCTACAAGATCTTTGACACCAGCATCTTCCATTTTCACATCAGCCCTATAAGGTAGGTATAATCACTTGCATTTTTCCAGAGGAAAAAACTGAGGCTCAGGGAGGTTAAGACCCTTGCTGACAAAAGTGGAGGAACTGCTATTTGAATCCTCTTAGTTGTATCCCAGGGACTTATATCTTAAGCACTATGGGAAATTGCCTCCAAATATTCAGTACATGTCCTGGGCACTGGGTTAGGTACCAGGCAGAGCAGGAAGAGTTGGTTCCTTTCCTCAAGGAGCTCACGGAGCGATGAACCCAGTAGTACTGGAGCTTCTGCAATTGGGTTTCCTTTTTTTGAAACCTGTTTCCGTCTGGCCGCACCCTAGTGGGCAGATCCATGGCACACAGTGCCAAAGGTCCATGGGGAGCTGATGATGCTCTGCACTGTGGGGTTTATGTCCCTGATGTCTCTGTTTGCTCTTTGTCCTTCTTCCCTCTCTGCTGTCACAGCAGTTTCATGGAACAAGCTCACCTGGTCTCACCCACCATTGTACTCCTGTTTGTGGCATATACCGTACTGGCTGCTGAGGAGAAGGGAGGCCTTACTTGGCTGGGAACTTACTGCTACTATGGCTTTTTATAAGGCCCCAAATGATTTTTTGAAAAACATCCACATGGTACCTGCATTGTTATCTGGGCCCTCTCCCTGAGGAATAGGATGGGCAGTCTTTGGAGTCAGTGGGCAAAAAGAGAGCTACACTGGGCCCTTTCATCTGCAACTGACCCCTCCTGTTTGAAGCTGAGCCTAGCTCTGTCCTGCTGTGACATGTGTCCCATGGAAGATCCAGGGCCTGGATGTCTGGTGTACTGCTGACCATCAAGTACTCGTACTGCAGCCTTACACAGAGGTGTGTAAGTGGCCTGCCACTTTTGACCACGCCACCCCTTGGGCATTTACGCCAAGGGCCCTGGCCCACAGGAAGTGTCCAAGGAGAGATTTCAGCCTACTGATCCTATTCTCCATCATCCGATGCTAGTTTAGGTATGGTTGGATGGGGACCTCTTTTATAGGCTGGGCCTGGGGCCTCTCAGTTTTAGAGATGAAATGATCTATTTTTCAAAAAGTTGTGGGGTTGGTAGACATGCTCAGGATCTTTCCTTCCTTTGAGAAGAGAATTGGCACTAATAAGGAATTCAGCTGGAAGAACTGGTTCAGGGAGGTCAAGCCACAGGTCTGTGGACTGTCCTGCTCAGTCAGCGGTGGAGCTGGTGTCATACCTAGGAAATCGGATCCCATTTCTCATGTTGTTCTCTTTCCATCTTGCTTCATACCCGTGTCCACATTATACACATATGTCTTATCATCTATGATGGCTTTTGGCCAGGCTCGGGCAGGAGCAAGGACAAATTAAGATATGGTACCATTTTAAATAAGACATACAGTGTAGACAAGCAGAGACAAAGGCAATGTGTAGACACTTTAGAAAGAGTTGAGATGGGATAGGGCAGTTATGAAGGGTAACTGAGGTGAGTTGCAGAAGGGTTAGTGATTTGAGTAAGGCGTGCAGGTTGGAGAGAAGCAAGTGATGTGATTTGCCTTATTGTAGAAGTTGGGTTTATGTAAAAAGTGTGAGCAACACCAGAAAGCCCACAGAAGAAAATCTGCACACTCCCACCACCCTGGGAGAGTCCCCATCCCCATTTGGTGTTTGTCCTTGCTTGCTTTTGTATTTTTTTTAGGCAGTAGAATCAAATGGGCTGTGACCCCAAGGTTAGGGGAGGGCTCAAATAGCGGACGGGACGTTGCGATCAAAGAGAGCCTCTGCTGGTCCAGCCTGTGCGGTGCAGATGAATGACGGGCTTTGGGTGCCCGCCATCTGTGAGCCTCTGATGAAACAGGGGCTCCCCCCACCCCAGACTTGGGACTCCGTTTCATCGCCCACTGCGCAGGGGCCTCCTGTTTGCTCATTGGGGTCAAGGGAAAGAATTTCTCCTGAGTTGTCTGGAAGGCTTGCTCTCTTCTCTGGAGTTGGGGATGCATAGCCAGTTTTGCCACACCACAAAGCCTTGCTGCTACATGAGGTCATTTCAGGGGAGAAACTATATATAGCAGAGGACAGGCATCAGGACAGCCCCATACTGTCCGGGCTGCTTAGCATTGCCCTTCTGCCCATGTAGCCAGAGTGACCTCAGACTCCACACTGGCTAGTGGGCACCATGTTGTGTCTGCAGTGCTCCCTCCATGTTTCCTGTGCTCACCCACACAGGACTGATTTCTGGCCCTACCCAAGCCCAAGAGTCTTTAAGGGAGCAGCCTTGAGAGAGGGACAGTGGGAAGACTCCAGGGGCCAGAGTTCCTTCCCAACTCCACCATTTGGCGCTCAGCTTGGTACATATAACAAGTAGGCACTGCCCTGGTTGATGCCAGAGAGACTGGGGACCCCAAGAGGTTCCACTGAAGTCGTGGGGTCCTACAGAACACACACAGTTTGAAAACCACTAGGCAGGACCACCCTCTGGGGTTTCTTCCAGCCTTAGGATTCACGGGTCTGGCCTTGTGATAGCCTCTGGCATGAATGACCCGTTGGTAGGGGTGCAAACTTTGTGACCTCTTGGAGATTTTGATGGTTATCCTGGATAGACTGGGAGCATGGTATAGGGATAGAAATCACGGGGAGAGTTGTTTCCGGTGGGGCAGATGGGGAAAGTACAGACCCAGTCTGACTTGCTGGCCTCTGCTGCCATAGGCTGTTTTCTCTGGCCTGCTCCCGCCTGTCTTTCCTTTCAGTGCTGGTTTGTCCCAAAGAAGAGATGAAAATAAGGTTATAATGCACTTCGGGCAAGGAAAGTGCATTTAATTTAAATTGCCTGGGGCTGAGTTTCACATTTTATATGTGGAGAATTTGTAGAGCACGGAGGTGCCTTTGGCGGAAATCAGAAAGCCAGGATCTGGGGCCAGTTTTCCTTCTTTATTCAGCAAGTTTGTTTGTCGAGCACCTACTTTGTATTCCTAGAGAAGCATAAGGGAGATCCCAGCTGTGTAAGGACCCCTTGACTGCAAGTAACAGAAACCAGCGGAACCTAGCTTAAACAAAAAAGGTGATTTATTATAGGGTTTTGGCGGGGGGCTGCTCAGGACCCCACAGCAGGATTGCTGCCGGGCCTTAAGCAGGAATTGGAAAAACTTCGTTAGGATCTTTTCCCCTAAACTCCATGTCTCAGTCGTCTTCCTGTCTCCACAGCCCATACAGTCTCAAGTGCTCCTGTAACAGTCCCAGCCATACTCAGAGGGACTCAGCTCTCCCAGCCCCAAGTCCAGATTCCCAGGGGAGCATGTCCAGTCCATCTAGCTTGGGCCACTGAGCTCCAGCCGGGGGATGGGGGTCACATGTGACAAGACCTGTCTGGGAGGGGCCATTCCTGACCCCTTGTCAACTCGACGGAGCTCTGAGGCTGTCGGTTCTTCCAGGCCTTAGTGAGGGGCTCTGGTCCCCGGGAGGGAAGCAGGCATATGTGGAGGAGCATCTACTGGCCATCCAGGAGACGAGCAAAGAGGTGACCGTTAGCAGAGCCTGCTTGTTGCCAAGTATACGGCTCCTCCAGTTGGGGCTGTCGGGAGGAGACAGGGCTCCCCAAGCTGGTACGGACAGACACACAGAGCAGAGGCCCCTCCAGGTTAGCTCAGGGAAAAAGGGTTTGCTGGCAGGATCACAACGAGGCAGCTGGCCTCATGGGAGCTGGGGCTGGAGAGCAGTCAGGAATGGAGGTGGCTCTGTCTTTCGGGGGCTGGTGGCCTCTCTGCTTTCATCTGAGCATCTGCTCTTGGCTTCCCTCTCTGTAGACCCAGCCTTCTCCTCTTATTCATCTGCTTGTTGCATGACTGAGCACACCAGTGCCGAGTTCTGACAGCCTGTGGATTGGGTTCTCTGGGCCATGGGGCCACCCAGGTATAGGCCACAGGTGCAGGGCCCGATCACACAGGATTTGAGGCTGACCCTGTCAGGGCTTTGGGTGGGACAGGTGGTAAGAAACAGTCTCCTGCAGTCAGGGGACACTTATGGACCCTGGAGGGTGGAGCCTCAAAGATGGAAGAGAGGAGGGGCTTGGGAAAGCAGACCAGCCTAAGCTCCAGCAAAGATGCAGGGAGGGACTGGGGGCAGGTGTGTGCTCCGGGGTGGGGGCAGTAAGAGGTAAGGTCCCTTCAAAGCTGAGCCATGGGGCAGGGGTGTGGAGGTGATGGGGAGCCACTGAGAATGCATGGCCAGAAGCATATTGGGGTCTCAAGAGGGCACTCTCCTCTGAACTCAAAGGATGAAGAGAATGGCTAGGGAAGGGATGGGGTGGGACAGAAGACAGAATCCCACTGGGAGGCTGGCAGCGCTCAGGCAGAAGGGGAAGGGTCGGCACTGGCATGTCAGCAATGGAAGTGCCAAGGATACGGAAGCCCCTTTGAAGAGAGAGTTTATGGGTGACAGGTTGGCTGAAGCAGAGGGAGTGCCCAGGATGCAGTAAGCGGGGGTGGGAGCACTGGGGAGGGCCTGGCCACACGGGGGCTTGGGGACGGCTTGGGGTCTGTGAAGTTCTCTGTGAAGGAGAGATTGTTAGCCTGACATAGCAGCCCTGCCGGAGTGCTTATTGTTAGGTTGGGAGAAGTGAGGATATGTACAGCAGAAAGGGAAGTCGCAGGGTAAGGGGGGAGACTTCTGGAGAATGGGTCCCAGGCCCACCAGCTCTGCTTCTCAGGAGCTAAGATCCTGCGCACGTTGCCTCAGCTTCCTCATCTTCAAAATGGGAACAATATCTGCCCAGTCCCCTCCTAGTGTTGTAGGGAAGGTCAAAGGTTATGTACATGGCCTTGCTTTGTGCTCAGGAAAGACACGCAGATGCAGGCAGACTTGTGACGATTGCTGCTTGTGTGACAGCCTGCACGGTGACCCCCCTGGGGGGTCAGGGAGCCTTCCTTCCTGGCCCTGGGACAACGTGACCTGACGTGAGCTCCCCGCAGCCAGCCCAGACTCCCTGACTCCAGATCACCTGGGAGTGTTGAGAACGCCGCCTTTCTGAAACTTGAGTCTGGGGGTATGAATGACTCATAAGGGCTAGGATGAGTTCACCCCCACTGACTTCCCAGCGTTCCCCTGATGGGTGCTGTGTGTGTAGAACCCGAGCCCAATGGGCAGGCTTGAGGCTGAACCCTCCTTCAGAGAGCGAGAGAGCGAGGGAGAGGAGGCAGCTGGGGAAGGGCGTGGCTCTGGGCAGGCGAAACCCCTGCAAACTTCAGAGTGGAACTGTAAGGGGATTTCTCTCCTGGGGGGAGGGGGCTTCTGGGCCTCTTCCCTGTAGGGAAATCCACAGAGCACTTGTTTCAGAGTTCCCAGGAAAAGGGGAAATGAAACCTGCATCCTGTTTTGCCGCCAGCCTAGGGAAGAGGACCCAGATGGCGAAGGTCGGTGGTAGCAGTGACCTAACACTGGTTGAAATCCTAGGGCCTGCGGAGTTGGGGGAACAGAGAGAGCTTGAGGAGGGGACCCGAGGTCAACCCGGGAGAGTGCCTGTGTGGCCTTCCTGTTCTGTCCCAACCTTTCTTCACCCAGCAGCGCCCAGCAGCCTAGTTCTTTCTTTCCATCTGCCGCTCCCTCCCGATTGGCCCAGCTTCCCCTTACTGCCCACATCCTGTCATCTTCCTGGCTTTCTTCTGGCTCACCTGCAGCTTGCGGTCTCTGGGAAAGGGGCTTCCTGTGCCCACCTGTCTTTGGTTTGGGTTTTTCACTCCTGCTTTCTCCTTCTCCCCTCCAGCCCCTTTGGCTGTTTCCTTCGGGAGTTGCCTCCCCTCCCCACCCCAAGCCAGGCCCCTTGGAGTATTACTTTTCCTAAAACGCAGCAGCTGTGCATGTTGCTGGCCTACCCAGCTGTTCTTGTCCTTGACCACAGAGGTCATGTCATTTGTGACAATAAATAGGAAACGAGAATGAGAGGATTGCCAGGTGCCTCTGGGCTGTCCTTCCAGCTGCCTGCATTCCTGCTGGGAAACAATAATAGTAATCCAAATAATAAAGCTAACATTTATAAATACGTTTTATATTCACTTACCATTTTCCAGATGCTGTGCCAAACATTTTACGCATATTATCTCATTTAATCTTCATACTGACCCGGTGAGGTAAGTTGAATTGTCATCCTCTCACAGTTAAGGAAAATCTGACATTACCAGTGAGTAAGTGGTAGAACAAGACCAGAATTGATGTGCCTCTGATGCCCATGCCCATCTCTTTACTGTGGCGACGTGTCTGCCTCTGATTGGAGGGGGACAGGTGCCACGGGGCCAGGGACCCCCACAGCCTGCTTCAGGTTCTTCTTTCCTCCAGCTGTCTGTTGCAACTGGTAACTAGTCCACAGAAGGACCCTTCTGGTGTTTTTTTTAGAACTGTGCTTTGTTTTCCTTTTCTCCATACCCCAAACAATGAAAAGACCTTCAGATGGTAGGGGTCCCCGTATTTCTCTTCACTGTGGACTCCCCCAGACCAGCGTCCCATTTTACAGCTGGGAAAATATATTCCTCATCTTAATTGGACATTATCCTAACAAAGGAGCTTCAAAACTAGAAGTAAATAATAGCCTAAGCTCTCGACTTTCCATATGATGCTCTTCCCACTTAGGTCCTGTTGCCCTTCTATTCTGAGAGCACTAGGAATGTGCCCCAAAGTTCCTCTTCTACCCAGTCTTTTATTGACTTAGAACATTTCTACTCTTTGCGGTAGGCCCTTTGTGTTCTATTCTTGTCCATGAGTGGCGATTGTCAATGGGAAAGGGAGAGAGAAAAAGAATCACAGTCTCTGGGGAATTAGGGTATATATGAAGTTGAAAATGCATATTTTCATGTATCATAATCACATTGTAGGTTTAGCAGGAATATACTGTTTCTAAAGTGTAAGATATTGAAATTGGAGTTTGATAAAACTCTTGCCTGATGTGATAGTAATTCTCAAGTGGGCGATGGCACAGTTTTGGATAGGGGTGTATATATGAAGTCTGGGTATTTATCAGAAGGGGAGTGTGCTTAAAAAGGCTGAGAAACAAGGTCGTCCACAGGGGACTGTAGTATCCTGTCCTCCTGTGTCCTGCGGTCCTCTTGGTATTTACTAGAGGGCACTCGGGATGGTTTGCACTATTTGGGTGGGTCCTGCCTGTCTTAATTGAACCAAACCCTCTTAGGGCTCTGGGTGGCCTACCCAGTGGCCTCACCACTAGCTGCCTGCAGTAGGCCAGATGAAGGTGATACATAGTGTCGAGGGCTAGTCCTGGAGAGTTCCAGTTCTGGATTCTAATCCAGGTTTTCTGTTCTGTTGCGCAGGGCCTGCCATTGTGCCACAGTGGCCTAATGACAGAGCAGCTAAGGGGTGTTTGGGGAACTTGAAATCTTGTCTTGAGGAACTGGGACTCCTTAGCAAGAAAACACAGAGCATAAGAAGATCAGGAAGGTGGTCTTTAAATCCCCCAAAGAGCCGTGGTCATGATATTATTACCGTTTACTGAGCTTCTGCTATGTGCCAAGTGTGCGCTGGGGGACTTCACATACATGATCTCATTTAGTCCGCTTGATAATCCAAAGGGGGAGAATGTTAGCATCTCTACTTAATAAAGGGGGGAACTGGGGTTTAGATCAGATGATCCACCCAAGATCACCTACCTGGGATTTGGAATGGGTCCCTCTGGATCCCAAACTCATAACTGTGGAGAGATTTTAATTACCGTCCAGTGTTGCCTGGAGCTTTTGTCATGTAATTCAGAACATAGAGCTGGCACTCATGGGCAGACGTTCCAGCGAGCTGGTTTTTCTGTTCCCTGTAAGGGTGATTTCTCTTCCTAAAGAAGAGCAGTCTGAAATTAGAAGGGGCTGCCTTTGGAGAGCCCAGCTTCTACTGCAGGACCCCCTGGCCCCAGTGGGATCCGGTGGGGGCTGCAGAAGTCGGAGCTCCCCTGCCCTTGCCTGGTGGGGGCTTTTTCTGAGCCGAGCTGTGAGGCCCACCCTCAGCCGAGCACCGGCAGCAGCAGCCACATTTCCCGGACCATCCTGGCCCAGATCTTTTGCATCCCGTTTCCTTGTTCTCCCTGAAGCCCACAACAGGGCTGGATCCAGCTTTCTTCCACGAGGAGCTGGGCAGCAGCGTTGCCCGACCCTCTTTGGATCGGGCCGCATAACCCACCTGACCAGGTCTTGGGATCCTGGCCTGGAGACCGGCGCTCGGATGGGTTTCAGGATGGGATGCGTGTGCTTCCTCTGGGCTACTTGGGGCTACGGAGGTTTGCAAAACCATGCTGATTGTCCTTTGACTTTTGCTTTGCCTCACTGACTTCCCATGGCCACACGGCTGGCTCCGGGGTGCAGTGGGGTGCCGCAGGGTTCTAGAGCCCTGTTACAACATCAAGTGAGTTGATGTGGATGGGAGCCCTTTTGTAAACTGCAGAAGGCTGTCAGTGGTCAGAGCAGGCCGGATCGCTGTCTGGCATTGAGCCCTGGAGGACATCGATGGGATGCCCCTGTCAATGCCAGAGCACATGGCAGGACATGAGCACTGGGAGAGCCAGAAAGGCGGTGGGGTCTGGCTGCTTACGTAGTGTGGGGTCAGTCCACTCAGTACCCACAGGGGCTCAGGCCGAGTTTTCTTGAGCAAGCCTAGCTTCTGATGGTGCTCACAAGGAGACAGTCCTTTCTTGAGTAGGCCTGGCCCTCTACGGAGCACATTCCTAGGTGCTGCCTCGCTGCCCGTCACGGTGGCCTCTGAGGGACGTCTGTGTTCAGTGAGCTCGGGTGAGGCCAGCCGGGCCTCCTCTGGGTCCCCCACCCACTAGTTCTGCAGGAGCAGGTCTGCTGCCCCTTTGTGGAGCTTTCCTGTTTCTGTTCCTGGGGTCTGAGTCAGTGGTGAGCATTGGTGATCCTTCTTACAGTTTGGTGAAGGTCAAAGAGAGGTGCGTGGGCCTGGCCCGAGTTATCCCAGATGTGTGGCAGAAAACACAGCCCCAGAGATGCTCAGTCTTGTCCTTCACTGCTTCGGTGCCTTCTGCCTCTCTTCTGACCTCAAGCATGTTTTACAGCAAGATTCTGAGAGCACTTTCCTAATAGCAAGGTCAGAGCTTCTGGCTCCCTTCCTCTTAAAAGCATACCTGGCTGGTGGGGTGAGGGTGGGGGATGGACACGCAGGAGCCATATGGTGCCAGGAACGGGACAGAGCAGCTCGGAGGAGGGATCTGGAGGGGGCCAGGGGCTGACGGCTTAGTGCCTCGGCTGCCAGGGGCTGGGGCCACCCCGGTGACTCCTTCCTAATTTTCCTTTGGAGGACTTTCACCTCCCTGTCCTCTTTCCTTTCTCTGCCTTTCCTGTTTTTCTTCTGGCGAGGCCCCCTGAGCTGTTCTGCCTTCCAGCTCTGCTCACCTGGAGACTCCCAGCTCTGAGTCTTCAGCGTCCTCGACATGTCATCTTTCTAAAACGTCTTCTCCTTCAGGGCTCTGCCACCGGGCGCCACAGGGCACCCGCCACTTCAGAGCGATGCCTGACCACACCTGGGAGCTGTGACATCAGAGCCCCAACCAGACACTCAGGATGCCTGCCGACTGGCCTGCCCAAAACATGTCATTGGCCCTTACAGTGGGGGACATGTCACTGCACGGGGACATTTCACTATAGTGCCTTAATCCTGAAGGACAAGTCCAACAGTAGGAATTTTATGTATCGTGGCCGGCCAGCAAGGAGGATGTCCACGGGTAATAGCAGAAAATTGGCGTTTGTGGAGTACCTAACGTGTGCCTCCTGTCGTTTCTGCTTGCAGCGGCCCTGGGAGCTGGCATCGTCTGTGGTGCAGATTTGAGAACCAAAGCTTGCTTAGAATCCCAGGGTGGCTTCACGGGCAGGGTCAGCATTCGAATCTTGTTCTGCATGGCTCAGAGCCCAAGCTCCTCCCCCTGGTCTGTGCTGGCCCTCCACTGGGTCTCTGTCTTCTTCACTGTTTCTTCACTGGCATTGGTCGTAGAAAGTGAAGTCAAGCTGTCAGGGGCTTGTCGGGCCCAGAAGAGCTGGGATGGCTGGGGAGACAATTCCAGGAACCTGGGGGGCTGGAGGAAGGTGGTGGCTGTACCTTCTGGTCAGGTGCGACTTGGTGGGTGTCCAGAAGAGGAATAAAGGCTAGGTGGTGCTGGGTGAAGCAGCATCAGAATTTCAGCAGGACTTTTGATCTGTGGCGGCCCTCGAGGCTGATGAAGACACAGCTTCCCTGGTTCCTTCATGGGAGGTGGTGTCGGCGAGATGATCCCCCCGCCCCCCCGACCGCCTGAGCCAGGTCCTTCCCCATTTCTCGCATTCATTCTCCTCTTCCGCCTGACAGTCAGCAGGATGAGTGTGAGGAAACTAGAGGGGATAGAACAAACATGAGTGCACTTGGGTTTGTATCCCTTAAACCATTTCTTACCCACAGGAGTCAGCCTTTTTTTTTTCTTTTTTTAAGATTTTATTTGTTTATTTGCTACAGAGACAGGGAGAGCACAGCAGGGGGAAGGGCAGAGGGAGAGGGAGAAGCAGGGAGCCTGAGGAGTCAGGCTTTCAAACCTCCGGGACCAGTTTTGTTTTTCATGTCCCTCTCACAGACTCTGCTGCTGCCTTTTCCTGCTCTCATCACAGTGCTCTTTTACCCGTCTGTGGGTTCTTACACGTTCCTTATGGAACTTTTGTCCTGATTTGTACAATGGCTTCATCTCGCCTCTTCTCCTGACGCTGCTGGGTCTTAGTGGGCTGGCTGGGGGTCAGAACTCCCCATTCCCCGGTCAGCACTGAGAAAAGTGTTTGAGGGTGACACAGACTTATGTCCCATTGCTGTGCGGGAGTGCATTCATTAAAGTAAGACTGTGTATTGCTGTGACAAGGGACCTAATGAGGCTGTGGCTTAAAGAATGAGAAATTGAGGGGCACCTGGGTGGCTCAGTGGGCTAAAGCCTCTGCCTTCAGCTCAGGTCATGATCTCACGGTCCTGGGATCGAGCCCCACATCGGGCTCTCTGCTCTGTGAGGAGTCTGCTTCCTCCTCTTTCTCTGCCTGCCTCTCTGCCTACTTGTGATCTCTATCTGTGTCAAATACATAAATAAGGGACGCCTGGGTGGCTCAGTTGGTTGGACGACTGCCTTCGGCTCAGGTCATGATCCTGGAGACCCGGGATCGAGTCCCGCATCAGGCTCCCAGCTCCACGGGGAGTCTGCTTCTCCCTCTGACCTTCTCCTCGCTCATGCTCTCTCACTGCCTCTCTCAAATAAATAAATAAAAATCTTTAAAAAAAAAAAAAATACATAAATAAAATCTTAAAAAAAATGAGAAATTGATTTTTCTGGCTCATGTGATGGTCCTGACATCCCTGACCTGAACAGGCTAGGTGAGGGGCAGCTCTGCTGCTTGTGGTCATTCTGGGACCCCGTCCCTTTGGGATGTCCGCCATCACAGGACATCGTCTGTGGAGTTGAAGCTGGGTTGCCGGGGCACTTGGGCTCCGACCAGTGGAAGGGAAAAGAGAAGGTGGAGGAGGCATGCCCACCCTCCTTGCGCCCAGGTCCTCTACAGCTTGGCTTCTGTCCCTACAGCTCACATTCTGTTGGCAGGAATATAATCACATGGCCATCCTGACTGCAAGGGAGGCTGGGAAATGTAGTCCGGCTGGCTGCCACTCGCCAGGGCGGAGGGGAGAATGGGTTTGGGTAGGCAACTCAAAATCTCACCACAAAGGTGAGACTATTTTCATTTGCATGCGCTGAGAGAAGAATGTTTCTCTGCCAGCAACGTGCCCGCTCTCTTTGGTAACCGTGTCCTCTCTGGCAAACATCTGTCCAGCAGGCTCTGGGCTGTACAAACAGGGGCACCCGAAGCCGCGTGAGGCAGTTCCTGCCTTTGAGCAGCTCTGTGTGGTCTGGACGGGGCGGGTGTGGAGACCAGACTGTCTCCAAGCAGCCAGCACAGAGACTCCTCGCTCTGGCATGGGAGGCACAGCAGGTAAAGAGCTAAGAGGCCACCGTGGCCTCAAGATGCCACTGTAGAGCCTGGGAGATAGAAGTGGCATGCTGGGAGCAGGTTTGGTTTGTGGAGTCAGGAGGGCTTTACAGAAGAGGTGGCGTTCGAGCTGGGCACAGTGGGGTTTCCCCCTTCAGCGAGAGGGGAGTCTTCAGGAGAGGAGACCGGGAGCAAAGGCCTGGAGACTTGGAAGATCATACAAGGTTGATGGCTCTGCGGTGGTGTGAGTATGCTGGGAGAGATCTACATGGCTCACCCCTCACTCCACGCTGGCCTCTGCACCTGCCACCTGGCACCCGCGTTCCCTGGCCACCCTTCCTACCATTGTGTGTTCCTCGGCACTTTATTTTCTTGCTTTACTTAGTATAACACATAGAAATACTTGGTATAGGGGCGCCTGGGTGGCTCAGTCAGTGGAGGAGGGGCTCTTGATTTCGACTCAGGTCATGGTCTTGGGTCCTGGGATCAAGTCCCAGGGTGGGCTCCATGCTCAGCAGGTCTGCTTCAGGACTCACTGTCTCCCTCTGCCCTTTCCCCACTTGAGAGCACTTGCTCGCTTGTGCTCTCTCAAATAAATAAAGAAGCACGTGATATATCTTTACTGACCTATGCATCGTTTGTCTCTCCCACTGGAGTGTAAGCTCCATGAGAGCAAGGACTTTTCGGAGAGTGCCTGGTAAACAGCAGGTACTCAGGCATTTGTTGAATGAATAAATCAGTACACAGAAATGTGTACTGTGGATCCAATTTTGGAAACCTTGATTTCCACACTAAGAAGGTTGACTTTTATTTTGTAGGCAGTGAGGAGCTATGGGAGGTTCTTGAGCAGAGGAATAACGTGATCTCTGCTGAGAAAGTTAGTGGCAACAGCAGAAAGTTTGGTTGGAGCAGGGAGAGAGTGCCTCTTGCCCGGCCTAGCCCAGCTCCAGAACAACATAGCCGTCAGCCTGATGCCCTGTTTGTGCAGTCTTAAAGCCTGTTATTGGACATAGTCATTTTGTTTGGGCCATGCAGAAGATTTAGTCCTTAGCAATGGGGTGCATGGGAGCTGACTGCTGCCTTTCTTTTTGGGGGCCAGAGAGGGTCTAACAAGCACTATTGTGCACTGCTGGAGGAAGTGAAAATTGATACGGTCTTTCTGGAAAGCAATTTGGCAATAGACACCAGGAACCTTAAAAATATCCCTACCTTTGACCTAGAAATTCTACCAGGAGGACTTCATCATAGGGAAATGAGTCGAAGTGTGTGCAAAGCTGTATGTATGCAGACTTTCATCCTAGTGTGAAAAAAATAGAAATAATCTAAATGTGTATAACTCAAGTACCTCTTAGATCTGCCCCTCTCCTCTCCATCCCCGCTAAAACTGCCTGCTACATAAGAGACACTCAACAAAGCCCAAGTGCAGGTCCTTATTTTCTCCCCTCTGCTAACGTAGCACCCTCCTAAGTAGCCTCCTGCCTCCAGTCTAGGCCCCTGAGACCCACCCTATGCACATGTTCCAGAGAGAGCTGTCACAACTTCTGGTCCACATTTTCATGAACCTGCCATCTCTCAGGGACTAATATCCACACTGTGTCACTGGCCTAACGGCCCTCCGTGACCTGCCCACTTCCCACCTTGCGTGGTGCATTCTGATGGCACTGTTTGTGGTTTCCAGACCTTTGCTTACCTCTGATGTCTTGCTAATATTGTTTCCTCCACCTGGCTCACCCCTGCTCATGCTTTCGATTCAGAGCAGACTTTAGGACCTGCCACAGGTCTTACCTACTGGGTGAGACCCATCTCCTGTGTCCCCAGGATCCTTTATAGAGTGCGGCCCTTACGTTTGTGCATTGGTTTCTCTTATCTCCTTACATCTCTCTCTTAGTAGCTCTTAGTTTGAAACCTGTCTCATTGACTTTGTGTACCTGTTCCCCACGTTGGGGTCTGTGCATAGGAGAAGCTCCACACATGTTTCTTGAATGAATGAGTGAATGAATGAATGAATGATGCAGCTTTCTGTTGGAACGAAATGTATCCTGTACAGTGCCCAGCAAATAGTGAGTGCTCAATGAATATTTATTGAATGTTTTTTTTTTTTTTAAGATTTTATTTATTTGACAGAGAGAGACAGAGAGAGAGAGGAAACACAAGCAGGGGGAGTGGGAGAGGGAGAAGCAGGCTTCCCACTGAGCGCGGACCCCGATGTGGGGCTCGATCCTAGGACCCTGGGATCATGACCTGAGCCAAAGGCAGACGCTTAACAACTGAGCCCCCCAGGCGCCTCTGTTGAATGTTTCTACAGGAAACAAAATCAATGGAGTGTTTTGGTTTTTTTTAACATTTTTATTTATTTGACAGACAGAAATCACAAGTAGTCAGAGAGGCAGGCAGCGAGAGAGAGGAGGAAACAGGCTCCCCGCTGAGCAGAGAGCCTGATGCGGGGCTCAATCCCAGGACCCTGGAATCATGACCTGAGCTGAAGGCAGAGGCTTTAACCCACTGAGCCACCCAGGTGCTCCCAATGGAGTGTTTTGAAGTGTCTTGTTTATTCTGGATTTCCTCTGTTTCCTGAGTTGATCTCCAGGGGTGGAACCTGGACGTCTGCATTGTCATGGAACTTCCACAGGTAAATCTGATGAGCAGAAAGGGTTGCAAACCAATGGAATGGCAGCTGGCATCTGGTGAAAATAAAAATAGGATTAGGGACACACTAATGGTGGCGGTGTGGATTGTGTACCCTCCGTGGTCCCAGCAGTGTGTTTGTGCATTGAGAAAAATAATGAAAATCTCCTGACATGTTATAGCCGTGTTTTGGGAGACTTAAATCTTTCTTTTATGTTTCTTTTTCTTTTTCTTTTAAGATTTTATCTATTTATTTGACAGACAGAGAGACACAGCTAGAGAGGGAGCACAAGCAGGGGGAGTGGGAGAGGGAGAAGCAGGCTTCCTGCTGAGCAGGGAGCCCGATGTGGGGCTCGATCTCAGTACTAGGATCATGACCCCAGCTGAAAGCAGACACTTAACAACTGAGCCACCCAGGCACCCCTCTTTTTATGTTTCTATGATGTACTTTTCTCCCCACTTAGCACCTGTCACCTTTTAAACCACATAAAAAATGACAAGAAGGGCAGTTGGATAGGGAGCCTTGACTGTGCGATGCTGTGGGTCCCGGGGCCAGTCTCTGGGCCACAGCCCTCAGCTGGCTCCTGGGGCTGATTTGGCACCAGGTTCAGAACCTGACCCTTTTTGGCCCTTTCTGCACACCCAGCATTCTGGTGTTCCAAGAAGCTGGTTTCTGGGGACCTTGGAAACCACTGTGGACTATTCCTAGGTGTGAAGCAGACTGCCTTATGGTTTCCAGGCCCCCAGGTGGGGAATGTGATGGGATTTTGGTGAGGACTTGCCACCACAAGGTAGTATCCAGATGGGTCCAGGACAGAAAAGCTGAGCTGAGGTGGGGACAAGGCCAGAAGGGGCATTGTGACGGTGGTGGCTGGGTTGTCAGTGATGGGCAGGCAGGAGGTGGGGTGGGACAGCCAAGTGGGACACTGAGGATTGGGGAGAGAGGTAGCAGGGGACTGACCAGGTCAGGGAAAGCAGCTAGCCTGAGGGAGCACCCCAAACCAAGGTGCTCTCCATTTGTGGGGCCGGAGCTGTCCACAGGAGGATATGTGTTTGCCTCTTTGTCCAATGCTATCTTTTCCCCAGAAGCTTTTATGAGTCTTTTCCCTCTTTATGTTCCCCATCAAGGTGAGCTCTTTCTCCTTTAAAACCTTGTGAGTCCTTGTTCATGTCTCTTGTGGCCTTCATCACTTTCTGACTTGCTCCTCTTCTTTCTGGGCATGTCCTGGGTCCTCCCAAGGATAGGACAGCATTGTGTGCATCTTTGCAGTCTACATGGGCCATGGTCGGATCCAGGGAAGACAGTAGACTGTTCTGTATCAGCTTTCCCAGCTGGAAAGGTCAAGGCCAGTGCTAGAGCAGGGAGGGCTCTGCTCCTGGCCTTGAGCCTGGCTCCCGGCTGATGCTGCCCTGGGTCACCACAGCGACAAGATGCTCACTCGCATCCCCAGCTGGGCTGCCAGCCTCAGCCGTTCTTGACCTCCGGCTGAGTTGAAACTGAGGATGCCTTTTCCAGCAGCAGGAGCTGAGCCCACAGGGCTCCCTCCCTGTCTGTTTGGTGGCTATGCTGAAAACAGATCACCCTGCTGCCCAACCCTAGCCAGAGCCTGGCTGCCTGGATCCATGGCAGGGGCGGGGGTGGGGAGTTTGGGGCGAAACAGGTGGTCTCCTCCTAACACATTTATCAGCTGTCTCCTGTCTGCAAGGGAGCCTTCCCAGAGAGCCTTGCCTTCTCCTGGGTTTTGGCGCTGAGGGAACTTGCCTTTCTCTCAAGCCCTGGGAGGAGGGGTGGAGGATGAGGAGGCTGCTTCTGCCTGGCCTCTCCGGTGGAGCACACCTGAGAGAATGAGGCCTGACCTGTCTTCCCTGCCCCCTGCCAGTCGCCCCGCTCCCTCCCCATGCCTGACTCAGCTCTTGCTTGACACAGATCTTAAGCCCTGGTCAGACTGGTCTCAGAGAGGACAGGTGGTACGGGCTGGGCCGTGGCTCAGCTGTCCCGGATCGGGCAGGCCTGCAGCTTTCTTCTCTGGGAAACCCTGCAGGCAGGGCCAGCTGCAACCTTTCCGGGCCACCCAGCTGCTTGCCTTCCTCTGAGACAAGGGCCTGAGGACGCCTCCACGAGGAAGTCTGCTGTTTTCTGCCTGGCAGGTTCCTTCCGTTGCCTCCCTTTTCCGTTCTCACCCTTACCTCTTCCCAGGACACCTGAGCTCTGGTCACCCCACGTGTGATCCATTCCCCCATGTAATCCATTCCCTGGTCAGTGTCTCAGCCTTTATTGTGCACCTGTTGTGTACCAGGCATTGGCTGGAGCCTTGGGGCTCCTGAAATGGGTAAGGCCCAGCCCTGCCCTTACAGCTTATTTTCCGTACAACTCCTTCAGAGTGGCTTACCTGGGAGCTTTACTGGATCCAGGATGGCTAGAGTCTTTCTCTAGAAGTGCCTTGTGGGTAGAAGGTACCCATGGTCCTGGCTCAGCCTTATCATGACAAGGATTTTTTTTTTCTTTTAAATTCATTTATTTGTCAGAGAGAGAGGGAGAGAGCACAGGCAGATATAGAGTGGCAGGCAGAGGCAGAGGGAGAAGCAGACTTCCTGCCGAGCAAGGAGCCCGATGTGGGACTCGATCCCAGGACGCTGGGATCATGACCTGAGCCGAAGGCAGCCGCTTAACCAACTGAGCCACCCAGGCGTCCCATGACAAGGATTTTTTATTGCCTTTTCCCATAAGGTTCATAAAGTTTTCCACCAAACCACATATAAGGAACACACACATATGCACACACACAGTTTTTTTTAAGTCAGTACATGGATGCGTGGTTCTAGATAGTTTTGCCATAGACCTCTTTGTTTTCAGCATTTTTCAGAGCAAACATTCTCATCATGTAATTAATTGAGTATAAGACAGTTTTGCCATAAAAAAATAAAATAACTGGTTGACAATCTCCTTTCTTCGTTGACGAATCAGCTGCCTTCAGCCGAGTTAATCTATTGAAGCTAGTTGTCAGTTTAGTTTCATTTCTCCATTGATAAAAGTCTCATTTTTATATCACGTAAACCTCAGCTGGCCCTCCTAGTGGCCTGTGTGGTGACGAGTAGATGAGGTGGGGTCTTAAAATAGTGGATGATGACAGCTCTGTATACAGACCTGCAAGATGGTTCAGTGATAAACCTCGCTGGAAGTGTGGACCAGAGTGTAGAGCCAGACTGCACACCAGCCAACCCAGGAAACGGGAGCACAGCAGTTACAGTGACCCAAGCTCGGTTACAAACATGTTAGGGTTACAGCCTTTGCGTTTCTTCCACGTTTCCTGTGGAACTTTGGAACATCTATCAGCAGACGTGGGACAGTCCGCCAAGAACAAACAGTGGTGTGGAAGGCTTTCACTACACAATACAAAGCTCTGTTATAAATATGCACCCTAGGGACGCCTGGGTGGCTCAGTTGGTTAAGCGGCTGCCTTCGGCTCAGGTCATGATCCCAGCTTCCTGGGATCGAGTCCCACGTTGGGCTCCTTGCTCGGCAGGGAGCCTGCTTCTCCCTCTGCCTCTGTCTGCCTGTGCTCTCTCTCTCTGACAAATAAATAAAATCTTTAAAAAATAAATAAATAAATAAATATGCACCCTAGTACAGTTGACCCTGGAACAATGTGGGGGCTTGGGGTGCTGACCCCCTGCATAGTCAGTAATCCACACATAACTCTTAACTCCCCAAAAGCTACTGATCACAACTACTGTTCACCAGAGGCTTTACTGAAAACATAGTCGATTAGCACATTTTCTCTATTATATGTATTATATACTGCGTTCTTGATAAAATAAGTTAGAGAAAAGACAGCGTTAAGAAAGTCATAAGGAAAGGGCACCTGGATGGCTCAGTGGGTTAAACCTCTGCCTTCGGCTCGGGTCATGATCTCAGGGTCCTAGGATCGAGCCCCGCATCGGGCTCTCTGCTCAGTGGGGAGCCTGCTTCCTCCTCTCTCTTTCTCTCCGCCTGCCTCTCCACCTACTTGAGATCTCTGTCTGTCAAATAAATAAATAATATCTTTAAAAAAAAAAGTCGTAAGGAAGAGCACAGTGTGATATGTGGAAGTGTTGAATCATTATATTGCACACCTGAAACTATGTCACACTCTGTGTTAACTAACTGGAATTAAAATAACTTAAGGACACCTGGGTAGCTCAGTTAGTTAAGCGTCTGCCTCTCCGCCCAGCTCCTGATCTCTCTCTGTCTCTCTGTCTCTCTCAAAGAAATAAAATCTTTGTAAAAAAAAAAAAAAAAAGAACTTAAAAAAAGAGAACCATAAGAAAGAGAAAATCCATTTACAGTACTGCACCACACACACACACACACACAAACCCCGCGTATGAGTGGACATGTGCAATTCAAACCCATGTTGTTCAAGGGTCAACTGTATTTGGACCTTGATACCTCTCTTAATGAAGGAAGAAACTTCAGTTTAAAAAAAAAAAGCATAATACTGTGAACAAAAGACTTTGAAGACAAATGCTTAGGTATAATCCATAATATGAAATCAGTTATTTGCATAGTATTGCCATGAATCTACACACTTTTTTTTAAAAGATTTTATTTTCTTGATAGATAAAGAGCACAAATAGGCAGAGCAGCAGGCAAAGGGAGGGAGAAGCAGGCTCCCCGCTGAGCAGCAAGTCCGGTGTGGGGCTGGATCCCAGGGCCCTGGGATCATGGCCTGAGCTGAAGGCAGACGCTTAACGGAGTGAGCCCCCCAGGCACCTCTCTACACACATTTTAAATGTATGAAAATATTTTGTATTTCAAAGTATAGTTTTTTTTATTTTGTTACTCGTTTTTCATGTTCTGTGATGTCCTTTTTAATGAATGTCCCTTTTTAAAACTTTTCATGACTTTATCTTTTACAGCAAAATTGCCTAATGGCAATTTTATTAATTTTTTTTCATGTTTCATTATGTCTTTTTTAATGCCCCTCTTTTATTTTTCATTATTTAATCTTGTACGGCCGAATGGCCTTACAGCCGGTTAGTTATGTCGTGAAAATGTTTGTGGCAAAAACACTGCAAAGATGTCTATGGCAGGGGTGCTCGGCGAGAATGCTCGACACACAGGTACATACCCTTGCAAGTAAAACACCCATCACCCCACCCCTCCAGTGGAAAGACCCGTGTACATTCCCCCAGACTTTCCCTTTGCAGATGCTAATCCTGTCTGTATAAATTTGGGCTCATTTCCAGCTGCATGTTTTCCTGGGAAGCACACAGCCTCTAGGTCTAAGGGCCACCATCTGACCCCTGGCAGGTTTTCTAGACCTAGACTTCTGCCCAGAGCAGAAGTGGTGTTAAGCTCCTAGTCCTCCTTGACAGCCACCCCCTTCCCCACCATCGCCACCAAGTCAGCATTTAAAACACTGTATGGAAAGCCTCAGTTGGCCAGGATGGTGCTGCCCCCTCCTCCACCAGGAGGACTGTATGGTGTAGGAAATCCCACCTGGATCTACAAATTGGGGAACTCTGGGTTTTCCCACTCGTTCTTCCTCCCTCTGGCCATATTTCTTACGTTTGCTCTTGCCGCATCCCTTGTGGCCTTGAGAAACCAAGTCACAGAGACGTCATCACCTTCCAGGTTGAGCTCCTTCTCTGGCATTCTGTCAGCTCGCTGTGGACCTCTGGTTTTTATACACTGACCAGCCTTTTCAATTGACAGATACGTCTTAGCCTTTCCTTTTAAAAAAATATATATAATCTAAATGTCGTTAGAAGTTCCTTTGAGATCTGGGATGGGTGGGAGGGGTAATAAAACGTCTCTGTCATGACAAGGTCAGGAGTCGCTCTCCAGTCCCGTAGTGGGTGATGGCACCTAGTGGTGGCACAGATGTTCAGAACCAGAGCCAGTCAGCCAGGGGAGAAGGAAACTGAAAAAGAAGAAGGCCGGTATTCCGACGGGTGCCACAGACTGCGTTTACTTTAGAAGTGACCCCTGCTTACCACACCACAGAGCTGTCAGACATTTATGGAGTCCTGGCTTTGTCAGTGAAGAGTGGACACCAGTGATTCTCAGAGGCCGGTGGGGCGGGGAGCGGGGATCCCATCAGGGTCCAGGGAATTCCCTGGGCCCCAGCCTGTCTTGCTGCCCCATGGCTCCAGATCTGTGAGGCTTCCCTGATTCCACTTGGGACTCCTCTTTCCTCACCCTCTTTGCAGGCCACGCTTATGGTGTTTGTTAGATCTCCTCCACGGAGCCTTAGAGATATGCCCGTTCCCTCCTCTGCGTCCCCACAGACTTCTGAGTCGTGGTTTGTGTCCTTTCCTGCGTGTCTGGTAGTCTAGTCTTTCATCCGTTCATGCATTCCTTCGCTCACCTAACAGAGGGACCTACTGTGTGTGAGGCGCGGGGTGCCACTGTGGGGGAGAGACAAGGGTGCTGCCTTTGAGCAGCTGATGTACTACCAGGGAGATGGGGTGATGAGTAGACAAACCGTGGCCGAACTGGGATAGACACCACTGAGGAGAGAGGAGGCTGCAATGGGGCATAGGGGAGCCCACTTCCATTAGATTATCAGGGAGGGCCTCTCTGAGGAGGTGCTGTTTAAACCTTGAGACGTGCTTGAGGTAATTACAGTGTCCTCCTCATTTCCTCAGCTTCCTTGAGTTTGGAGCAGGATCGTGAACACAGTGGGTGCTCAGGAATTGTGTTGAAATGGATCTGGGCTGTGACCCTTTTGTCTGGGCCTCACCACCCGGTGAGCCAGTCATTGTTGTCCTTCCCACCTTGGGCTCCCTCCCTCCCACCTCCAGCTGTCATTTGACCGGGAAGAATTGGGTTACCTTGGGGGTGGGGTGGCAGGGTCCTGTGTGCTTGGGTGCCGGCCAGGGAGGGCCGCTTCCGGACCAAACCCATCAGCATCAGGGGCGGGAGAGAGAGAGAGAACCAGGGCTGAAGACTCCACAGATAGCCTGGAGGCTCGGGGTCTGCTGGTCCTCTTGAATCTGGACCCTCCATCTGGGACGCTTCACGTCCCCTGCCACCGCCATTATCCCAGAGGGAAACTGAGGCCCGGAGCTGAGAAGTGCCTCCTCTAGCAGCAGCAGAGGCCAAAGTGGGGGAGTTCGCTGTCTGCGGGTGGGTGGAAGTGGGAAGTCAGAAATGCGGCAGTGAGGGTGAGGCTTGCCCCAGGCCTGCCCTCAGCCAGCTGGAGCCTGCTTATTTCCAGAGTCCTTGTCGCACATGGTCAGAGCTGGAAGCTGCGGAGCAGATGTAGCCCGGCTCCCGCCCACCCCTTTGGCAGATACACAAGAGGCCCCATCGGTTGGGGTGTCGGCTCCCAATATGCTTTCCACATACCTCTGCTCCAGCGTGCAGCAGTTTCCCTGCTTGGCGCTGGGTGTGGGTGGGGGGTTCTTTGAACAGAATCTGTATTTATCACTTATTTATTATGCATTTGTTTATTTTTTTTAATGTGCCACAGAGTGACAGGTTACGAGGGTTTCCTAAATTACGCATTCAAGTGTTTTCAAAATAGTGAGCACAAACATAATGTGTCACAAAACCAAACTGGACCTCTGTGCCACATTTGAGCCCGTCTGGTCAGGGACTTGCCAAGGCTCATCTGCATGTCCACTCTGCCTCGCACTGGTACACGACTGGGAGAGACCGAGCGGTTCCCATGAGTTCCCCATGGGTTTCTCAGAGTCTCCCCTCCAACTCTGGCAGCATTTTGTACAAAGAATCCTGTAGGTCTCTCATGTGTACAACATGTGTGTGTGTCCACGTGCTCACGTGCTTACTTTATCACACGTGTGGTTTGCCTTGCAGTCCTCTGCAGGGGCTGTGAGGTTCTGGAGGGCAGGAGTCTTGCCTTAGCTGTCTTTGTGCCCCTCGGGAGCCCCACACTGGCCTTTCCACAGGGCGGATCTGAATTGAGTCCAAGGGCTAGAAGGTGTCCTGAATCCCTTAGTCTAGTCTGCTCATTTCACAGACAGGGGCCTAGGTGAGGGGCTGCCCCAGGTCAAGGGGCTGAGCTACGTAACCTTCCTAGCCGCATGGAGAGAGCTGCCCTGGAGGTGAAGGGCACCTGTCCCTGAGAGGCCTGGGGGGCAGTGCAGCTGAGAGCCTGGGGTGTGGTGGAGCTGGGAGGGAGGTGCCGGGAGGGGAGGGCATGTGGGGGTTACCCTACCCCCCACAACAGATCCACTTTATTGGCCTCACGTGGTAAGTGGGCTTCTCTGAAAGCCATTCCCTATTTTCTTTGAAACAGGAGTTTTGCTGCTTAGGAAAGAGCTCCCCTGCGGCTGGCTGAGGAGATCCTCTCCTCTTCTAGTTTGGGGGCCTATCCTTGTGGCCTGGATGGAGGGTGGTGCTGTGTGGGAGGACGTGGGGGTCCTGCCTCTCGCTGCTCCCCATACAGACACCAGGGCCAGCTCCTAGAGGCTTCTCAGCCACTGTGAGCCCCTTGCCGCCCGAGCCAGCGCCTCTCAGGCATTGCCAACATTGACAGCTATGGGTGAGGTACCTGGATGGCTCCAAGGCCCTTCCACACAGCCACCCCCCAGCGGCACCCCAGAAGACCAGGCACAGCCAGCGCCGTTGCCCATTTCCTCCCCCTCTTCTCCTGAGGGGCCTAGGGCCGCCCATCTGGAACCTTCTCTGAGGAAAGGGGAGGGGCATGGAACTTCCAGGCTTGGGATCGTTGGCTCTTGCTCCAGCAGTCTGGATACTGTTACCCTCCTGTAGAGGGGTGAGGAAACCTTGCTGCTTTTTTGTTGTTGTTGTTGTTCTTCTTCTTCTTCTTAAATTTGTTCTTTATACTTTACAGAACTTCAGATAACTCAGTCTGTGTACAGATTAGGACTCATGGAAATGAAATTAGACCAAAAGCGGTTCATTCATTGATTCATCTTAGAAATGCTTCCTGAGCATCCGCTAGCCTAGCTTCTAAGTTCTGAGCACTTAGGACATACCAGGCCCTTGACATTCAGGAGAGGTGGTAGCTTGTGGGGGCTTCGGAACCAGCCTAGCTGTGTGACCTTCGGGCTAGGCGATTTGATTCTTAGAGAAGCTTAGAAACAGTGTCTGGCATAAGAACTTAATAAATATTAGTCAGGATTGTTATTACCGTAGTTGTAACTGCTTATTACCATAGTTATTACCATAGTTCTCATCGTAACTGTAAGGCAGTGACTGTTATTATCCCCATTTTTCAGAGGAGAAGACTGAGGTTCTCAGAGGTAAATAACATGCCCGAGTCCTGCGAATAAGTGGCCTTGGATCTCAGGTCTGGAATCTGAGGCTTTTGGCAGCCCGACTGCACTGCTTCTCCAGCTCTAGGCTAGGGGCCGGGCATTTGGGTGCCAACACTGGCGGGACCAGGTGCTGCCTCGAGGAGCTCACAGCCTGGGGTGGAGGCTGACACGCACACAGGCGGCAGTGAGTGAATTTCCGGACGCACCACGTGGGCTCAAGTCAAGCCAGGCTGGGTGGGAGGCGTGGCAGGACTGGCAGCAATGCCATTCTGGATGCAGAACTGGTCAGGAGTATCGCCAGTTAGGCCCTCCCACCTGGGCCAGAGGCAGAGCCACCTCTGTGCCTGCCAGCTAGCTGTGTGTGTGTATGTGTTGTGCCCAGGGGAGACGGCACATGGAATGGGGTCCGAGACAAGCACTGGGCCGGGAACGAGGATCTGAAACCACTCTCTGGATCCTTGCCGTGGCCCCAGGGTCCCTGAAACTCAGTGTCTCTTCTGGATATGAGAGTAGTAATATTTGCCATACAAGGTTGTTGTAAAGATTAAGTGAAGGGATGTAAAAAAAAAAAAAAATCGTTTTCTAATCCTAAATCTGGTGCTTAACACCTAGTAATAGTCATGGCCACCTTTGAGCTCCTACTTTGGCCTCACACAGTACTAGGAGGTTATAGATAATGTCTTGTTTAATCCTCCATAGTCCTTCAAGACTTGTTGCTCCCATTTTATGGATGTGGAAACTGAGGTCAAGAGGCTCCCATCTTGAGGGCATAGATTTAAGAGTCAGAACCAGGCCTTCTGATTCCAAAGTTACCTTTCAGGGTGCTTGGGTGGCTTAGACATTAAGCATCTGCCTTCAGCTCAGGTCATGATCCCGGGGTGCTGGGATCAAGCCCCGCATCAGGCTCTGTGCTCAGCAGGGAGCCTACTTCTCCCTCTCCCTCTGCCTGCTGTTCCCCCTACTCGTGCTCTCTCTTTCTCTCTGTTAAATAAATAAATAAAATCTTAAAAAACAAAAACAAAACAAAGTCACTTTGTTTGGAACACAGAAATGTTCCAAACCTGAGTCCTCTACTTTTCTCAGCCCTGCCCCTTGGGGTAGTAAGCCACTAAACCAACCACGGGAGGGCTTGGCTGTCAGGGCACCAAGCTGAGCAAGGCACTCCTGCCAGGCCAGCCACCCAGGCCTGGAGCTGGTGGTGAGCAGGGATGGAGGGAAGGGCTTTACCTGCCCATGGCCCCCGATTGTGGTGGGAACAGCAGGCTCTCCTCCCTGCCAGTCTGGCAAGTAAATTTTGTCGGCCTGTGAGTCACACAGCACTGATGAGTCAGATTTTTCCTTTCTTCTTGCCCAGAGCAGCTGGGGAGGGGGTGGGAGATTTTCTTAGGAAATAGGACCTTCCTCCCTCTGCTCTCCCACTGTCCCCCTTGCCTTGGAGCTGCACATTTTCTATCCAGAAGTCTGTGGCTCAGCCCCGGGGGAAGAGTCCTGTGTCTACAGAAGAGATGTCTGGGTGCTGGCCATGCAGGCATGAGAAACCAGGCTTTGGGCTGAGTAGGGTCAGGCGGGGAGGGGCCCTCCTTGTTAATAAGGAGAGTGAGATAGCTAGTCCAAGCTGTCTGGCTCCCAAGCCTCTTGTTTTGGCTTTCCCTGTCCCTTCTGCATGCAAGGGCTTAGGCCATATCCTCTGGACAGTGAAGCCGGGTTTCCCCAGGCACAGGGTCCCCTGAGCTATCCACTTTTTGCCTTATGACCAGTCTGGCTCCAAGCCTTGAAAGACTGTCCAGATGGTCAGCCTCAGGCAGGCCTGGGGTTCTCCCTGAGTACCCTCCTGCCAGGCCCTCTCAGAGGCCTAATTAAACAATCGGAGCAGCCAGCCAGGCTGGGCAACCTGGTTCCAGATCAGTGCTTTTCAGCCCCGGCCATATATCAGAATCACTGGGAGAGCCCTAAAACCCCCCTGATGCTCAAGCCATGCCCAGCGCAGTCAAATCAGTGCCCCAGGCACCCGTGTTTTCCATATACCGTGCTGCATTGCCCTCGAGAGCCTGTCCTCCAGCAACGGACAGTCGATTTGCAGGGGCAGCGCTGTGCATGGGGAACGTGCTCGGGAGGCGGCTTGTGACTCAGAGGTGCTGTGGGATGCTCACGGGGTCAGGGGAAAGGAGCCCATGGGGCCTGGTGGGAAGAGGGCTGGCCTCCTGCATCCTGAGGGATAGAGGTTGTGACCAGGCAGTGCTTGGGAAGGAAACCAGGGAGGACACTGGCCTGACAGGGCTGGTGATTCACGGGCTGTAGGGGAGGAAGGGGGAAGAGTGAGTCAGGCACAGCTGCATGCAAGGCCTGAGCCGGGCTTGGGAGAGTGAACGTGCTCAGACGAGTCCTCTGTTGATCCACAAACAGAGCGCTGTGGGGTTGTGGGTCTTGAGTTGAGCCACATGAAGAGGTGAGCCTTAAAAAGATGGGCTTCCAGATCTCAGGGATGTCAGGCATCTGTGTGTGTGTCACACTTGACCATAGTACTTTGCACAGAAACTCACCGGAACATCTCAGTGGTCTGTAAGGCGCTAAGAGGAGAGGCATTCAAATTTGGCAAGTGTGCTCAAAGAGGTTAAGTGCCATGTCCTGGGTCACACAGCATGGATCATGATAGAGAAGGATCCCAGTCTTCCGACTCCAGGTTCACCCCACAGATCTAAAAGACAGTAATTTAGGCCCAGCTCCCCGAGGTAAGCTGGACTGTGAGTGAACACTGGGATTGAGAGAACGTAGAGCCACAACCAGGGGGAGGGTGGCGGGGGGGCTTTTCTAGCTCCAGCTTCAACAGTCCTGGGCAAACTTGTTACTGTGTTTGCTGTGGAAGCAGAGGGGTCGCTGCTCCGATCGAGGAAAGCAGGACCCCAGAGGGCCTTGGCACTGGGCAGACCTCACTCAGGCCAGTAGGTTAGGTTGGTTGAGGGGATGGTGAACGGGATGACAGAGAATCCACAGAGAGAGAAACCACAGAAGACGAAAAAGGGATCTTCAGTCTGGGGAGGTGAAAACTACCAGCCCCGTGAAGGAGGTTGTGACTTGTTCTGTGTTATTCCGGAGAACAGAGCCAATGGATTGGGGGTCAAAAGAATAGCGTTAATAGTAATAATGGCAGGGACGCTTGGGTGGCTCAGTTGGTTAAGCAGCTGCCTTCGGCTCAGGTCATGATCCCAGTGTCCTGGGATCGAGTCCCACATCGGGCTCCTTGCTCGGCAAGGAGCCTGCTTCTCCCTCTGCCTCTGCCTGCTACTCTGTCTGCCTGTGCTCTCTCTCTTTCTCTCTCTCTCTCTCTCTCTGACAAATAAATAAATAAAATCTTTAAAAAATAATAATAATAATAATGGCAAAAACAATTTCAGTGACCATAGTGTCTGCTCTGTGGCAGGTGTGGTGCTGGCATGTGTGTGTGTCTTCAGGCGAGGAGACAAGAGCCTGGTGGGCCCGGGTGCTAGGGTGGCCACAGCAGAAGTGTTCAGTAGTGGATTTATTACATATAATCTTCTTGACTCTACTAGTTAATTTAATATGTATGCATATATCTTTAATCCTCCCAATCTCCCTGAGAAGTAGGATGTCTCCGCTCCCTACTTCCGAGGAGAGGAGACTAGATAACTGAAGTCATTTACCCAGAGTCACTGTGCTCATTTATGATGGAGCTGATGTTCAAACCCAGGTCTGTCTGACTCCAAACTCTGGACCTCCAGCCTCTGTGTTTCTCGGTTCTGCCTGCTACATAGGTAGTGCTCAGTGAAAGGTGACTGTAAGATCATTAACCTTCTCACCATTCGCCCCGTCTCACAATGCAACAGGCTTCCTCTTGGTACTGTGACCGCCTCGTCCTAGAAGTGCACACAGAGGCTGAATTGCCACCGGCAGGGGTGTTGTGTGGGATAGGAGGTGAGGGGTCTCCGTTACTGAGCCCCCAACCAGCCATGCAGAATTAGCTGTGTTCCTAGAGACCTGGGTGCACAGTTAGGCCACCATGTCCCGGGAGGGCCCAGCCCTGAGATTCCGTTCATCTCTAGTGGGAACTAGAGGGCCAGGCAGACTCCTGACTCCTCCACACCTGCCCCGATGTGTGTTCTGCTTGCTGCTTTCCCACTGGTGTATTGGTTGCTCTCGAACTCCTGACATTTCAGTAGTCTAGTTATAACTCTGCTTCCACTGGCAATGGAGTGGTTTGATAGGCAGAATTTGCTTCCCACTCCCACTGTGTATGCACACACACACACGCACACACACACACGGGGCAAGAGCTGTGCGGTGTGGGACTGTTCACCTCACCTCTCAGAGCCTGTTTCTTGGTCTATAAAACGAAGGGGCTAGACTGACTGACTTTAAAGTCACTCCTGGCTTCAGGATTCTGCCACACTCTGGGGCACCTGTCCTGATGGAGCGGCACACGTCTGAGTAAAGGGCTTGTGGCACCTGACACCCAGTGAGAGCGAGTCTCCGGTGTCAGAAGTTGGGCTGTGCCATTTGGCCTCCAGGCATCTGGCTGCCAAGCCCGTGGGGACCCTCCTTGCCAGCAGGCCTGTGGAAAGCACAGCGGCAGAGTTGACCTGTCTCTTTTCCCTGGGGTCCCAAGGTAGCCAGGGGACCTGGCCAGATACCAGAGACCTTTCTAGCAACCTCTGGAGAGTTTTGGTTTTATTTATTAGCCACTATCCTCCCTCTCCTGCCCCAAGGAAAGTGCTGACCCTTGGCTCTGCAGCCGCCCAGGGAAACAGGTATACATGGAGCCCACTCTCTGTCCCTGTCAGACGTGACCTCATTTAACCATCCCGTCTTCCTGCACCGTGAGGGAGAGACCAGGAGTTTACAGACAGCAAGAATTTTCCAGGTTTTCAAAATCACAGCAACTTGATGGGGAAAAGGATAGTAACCTTTCATTCTCTTAATTGCATAGTGGTAATAAGCATTATTGACTTGGCGTGGTTGCTAATTACAACAGTCCTGCCTTTTAAGCATGGGGGCAGAGTGGTGTCTGTGATCCTTACAGCAATCCCGCGAGATGGAGGTTACGTCCTCTTTCCAGATGGGAACACCGAGGTTAGAATGGTGAGGTTGTCCTCCTGTGCTCACACAGGCAGCCAGTGGCTGAATCAACACCCCAGCCCCATATCTGAAGCCCGGATGTAAGTGAGTAGCCACATTGGAGAGAGAAGGTTTGTGAATGTGTCTCTTATCTCATAATTCTCTACGAACTTGGTTTCCAGAAAACACATGCAATCAGGGTTGCTCCTAGAGCTGGTAGCAGTGGAACCATTCACGTTCAGGCCAGGACTCTGGTGCACCAGAAACAAACATCAGTACGTGATGTAGGTGGGAATATATTCGCTACAGGAAGGGAACTGGCTGGGGGCGTGGGGGGGTTGGGGAATGGTCGTTGTTGTTTCAAATTCATATGAATCTAAAACAAGGAGAAGTACAGCGATTTCCCAAATACTCAATGTTTAACTGTACTTGTGAATCCCAGCCAGCCTCAGAAAAGGAGCTGTTGGTTGGGTGGCACGTTAGTTAGGTCCCAGGGTAGACCCTGAGGGATTGGGAGTTCTGTTTGTAGTTGAGATCAGACAACCCAGGAGTTTCCCAGGAGGGAATGGAACGGGATGGGGTTGGGGGAGGGATGGTTGCGCCAGGGGAAGAGTTGGTCAGTGCCTGGCCCTGGGAGGCTACCTTTCACCCTGCCTGGCCACATGCGATGGGGAGCCCTGGGCTGGAGGCACAAGGCAGTGTAGATAAGGGTCCTGCTCCCCCTAAGCTCACCCCAGTAAATGTGTCCATTGTGTGCAAACCTGTCCGTTCGCTGCGGTGATGTGTGTCCCCCTGTCCAAACTCACTGCCCAAGCAGGGGGCCTCCAGGCAGGTTTATTTTTCTTGGCCGCACTTTCGTCTCTCCATTCGCCAAGAAGGTTCCAGGCCCTCACTGGTCATGGTTTCTGACATCCAGCTCCTCTTCCTCCAACGGTTTCCTCTCTGCACCTCAGGAACTGGTTTGTTCCCTCCTGGACTCCCCCGTCTGCCACCCCCTTTCTTCCTAACTAACTCTCTTGCTTACGGGAATTTCTTCCAGACCGCTCCATCTGCTCCCCCAACTCAGCTCCTGCCTTTCCGCTCTCCAGCTCCCCCCTCCCCCAGCTTTTCCTAAACTGCCTGCTCACTGGGCAAAGGGTTCTTGAGGCCGGCTGCGTGCCAGACCCTGGGCCTGCCCCAGGACTCCAGGGATGAACTGGAGGTGGTCCCAGTTGGGTGGGGGAGGGGGGCGGACCAGACAGGATCATTACAGAGAACTGCAGGGCCGGGCGTCGCCACAGAGCCCGGTACAGGGCTCCCAGAGGAGCCTTGGTTCCTTTAGCCCTGCCAGGGACCACCTGGGACCTGCATGACCCAAGTGGCAATACAGTTTAGGAAGCCTGGCATGTCACTTAGCAACTGGCTCCACCCACATCCCTCCCTGAACCCTGGAGCAGGGCCTGAGGGAATGAATGGGGAGGAAGGGCCCGTGCTGGGGAGGCCCCAGCTAGCAGAGCTGGGCCAGCACTTTCCCTTGGAAGGTTACCAGCTCGGCTCTGAGGGTCATCCTGGGCTAAGTCTAACTAAAAATAACACGCTTCCTGAATGGATTACCTGGGCCCCCCTTCCCCTGCCTGGTCCTTTCCCCAGCGGGGCTGATCCTTCTTCTGGAGCCCAATGTTCTTTCTGACCTGCTGTCCCTCCACCAGATGCCATACTTTACCCCATCTCACCAGCTCCCTTCGTCCCAGCTGTGACTACCAGGGTGGGAGGGGAAGAGGAGGTCATCAAGTCTGCAGCCTGACCGAAGGGCCCTCGCAGCCCCAGACGTTTGGACAGGGAGGCCCTTGTCCCTGCCTCCTTCTTCTGCCCGGAGGAGCCTCCTCTCTCACACCAGCTGGAGCAAGCCCAGACTTGTCACATAATCAGTACTCGGAGGAGGACACTGTCGGCTCTATCCCTGGAGTAGGGGCCTGGGGATGGAGCTTGGTAACCGAGTGTGGAAAGAGAGCTTGGGGACTGTTGAAGGTATAAATAGGGCCGTCTCCTGGCTTGGGTGGACCGACTGTCCTGGGAAATCTCTGGTTCCCTTGGCTGGCCTCAGACTTGGTGTCACTTCCCAGTGGCTCAGTTGTACCAGTCCCCAAAGCCGCAATAAGGACCTCTTGAGGTATGATACCAAGAGGCAAAGGGACTGCCCAGCTTCTCTCTCATGCAGACCTTTCCCCTGCATCCCCCGCCTGCCCACAGCTGCTCTCAGCCGTGATTCCTCCAGCAGATTCCCCACCCCGTTCACTGGGCGTCTTTAACTCGGCAGACACTTGCTGAGAACCTGTACCAGGCCAGCATGCTAGGAGGCCATGGGGTGTTCAACGGAATGCAGTCAGGGCCAGTTGTCCTTCCGTAGGTTCTTGAGAATCTCCTTTTGGGCATCGTCATTCTGAATTAAGCAGGGGAGGCAGGTGGTAGTAGTGTGCACACACGCACGGGCTCAGAGAGGCACACTAGCTCCAGGTAAACTGCAGAGGACTTCTGCTGTTCTCTCCCTCTCTTTACAGTGCCCTCCCTCGTAGGTGGGATCGCCAGACACCTTTCATTATGGAGACCAAACCAGAGCGTCCACCACTGTTCTCCTCCCCCAGCCCAGACACTGTGCCCTCCTGCTCTTCTCCCTCTTTCCCCTCCAGATCAGCTCTCAGCAGCAACTTTGGAGGGGAGCCGTTGAACTCACCTATGTTAAGGTGTGGATGAGCCATTCCACATCCGTCGGCTCTGTTTACAAGTGGAGTTCTTCTCAGAATCAAGTACATAGCCCAGCCTGTTCCCTGTGATTCTGGTTCAGTGGGTCCACTGGAGTGGGTGGGCGCTGGCATCGGCCTTTCTAACCAGCAGCTCAGGAGATCCTAACACAGGTGGTATGTCGGACAACCCCTTGAGACTCCAGCTTTGCCGCTGTACTCAGAAACCTACATTCTCTGCTCACAGATCTCTCTTGCTGTTCCCCATCCACTGTTATCACAGAAACCTGCTGTTTTCATGGGCCTTTTGTGCTTCCCCAGCCAAGTGTGGACCTTGACTACAGAATGCTCTCTTGTTTTGTGTTTTTTTGTTTGTTTTTAAAGATTTTTATTTATTTATTTGACAGAGAGTGACACAACAAGAGAGGGAACACAAGCAGGGAGAATGGGAGAGGGAGAAGCAGGCTTCCTGCCAAGCAGGAAGCCCAACATGGGGCTCTATCCCAGGACCCTGGAATCATGACCTGAGCTGAAGGCAGACGCTTAACTGACTGAGCCACCCAGGTGCCCCTCTTGTTGTGTTTTAAGTCTATCTTCTGTCAACTTCCTTAAGGATAAGGACCATTTGTTTTACTCTTTGACTTAGAGCATATTTAGGACAGGTTGAGACGTAAGTAGAAGCTACTAGATGCTCCTGCTGCAGAAACCAGCAGTGCCTGCAGAGCTACCCAGAGCAGCCAGCAACTGAAATCCCAGAGGCCGTGACCCTTAGGTTTTGCGGCTCACCAGCCCCCACAAAGCCCCTCACTCAGCTCCCCAAACTCTTCCCTACTTTTCTGTGGCTGCTGTCTAGAGCTGAACTTTATGTACTCTTTTTCTTTGTTAACAACTCCCGTTGTATTATTCTTGTTGCTGAAGTCATAAATGCCTGTTGTAGAAAACTTGGAATATATAAGCCAAAAAAAAAGAATTTTTTTTTTTCGCCAGTAACTGCCAATCGGCTATAACCACTGTTACCATTTTGGTGTAAATCCTTCCATTCTTTTTAATATATGTAATTTCACATGCTTTTTTAGAAACAGAAGCTGGAGCACAGAGCACTTGCCGTTCTGTAACCTTTTTCCACTGTTTTGGGGCCGTTTCTCCACACTAGTCAGCTTACAGAGGCTGCCACGGACGCACAGATTTTATTTAGCCTTTCTCCTGCTGGCGTACATTTAGTTTGTTTCTAGCTTTCCCTGTTTAAAACCGTGTCGAGTTAAACAGCTTCATAGATGAACCCTCGCCATATACTTGCGATTATTTTCTTCACATACATTCTTAGAAACCAAATGTCTGAGCCAAAAGGATGCACATTTTTTAGTTTTTTGGTACCATACCGAATGCCCTCCCGGAAGTTTGTACCAATTTGTGTAACATATGAGAGTGTTCACACCCTTTCTACTGCCCAGTGTTTTTGACTCAACTAACTATAAAACATTGTGGGGTTTTTGTTTTTTTTTAAGTAACTGAAATTAAAAATATTCATCAATTTCCTTTTATGTTTGGATTAAGACCTTCCTTTTCGGTTTTCGTCTGTACCTTTGCCTAAATTATTCATGTCAGAGTGTAGGGATCCAGACATTTTGGCATGTCTCTTACACAGGCTTGTCCTGGGCGGGGAGAATTTTGCTGGGTATCTTTCAGCTGTATTTGACTCACTGGCTGGAGGGAGCCAGCACCTGGCCCAGAGGTGCTGCGGCTGCCCCCTGCTGGCTGCGAGGTGCCATGACGGCTAGCCTTTTCCTTACTTCCGTCCTCCCTGTTTCCACCCACCCCCCTCCATTCTAATATTTTCTAGTGTTTTCCGTCTGAGAGGACCAGCATACAGGAAAAGGAATTTTTACACCATTGTATCCTGGGCGACTGCAGATGCTGTTAATACTTAAAGATGCACACTTGCATTGTGTCCCATCTGTGGGTGGGTCTCTGATAGTTGGAAAGCATTCTGTGGTGCACATGCAGGGGAGGGGACTCTGAAAGCCAGGTATGTGAGCAAAGCACCCTTCAGGTGATGACTTTGAAAGGGGACGCCATGGGGCTATTTTTAATCTTACGGAGACAGTGAGAGCCACGTGTACCTGGTTATATGTCAGGTATCCTCAGTGGTCAGGAACAGAGCCAAATGCCATCTGATTGGTGGGGGTTTGGGTGATCTGAGCAGGAACAGCAGATATCCTGAAGCTTAGTCTCTTTCATCTTTAGGAAGCCTCTTTCTTAAATCCGGATGCTCTCGATTTCGAAAGTACTGACAAGCTTTCTCAATCCTCAGCGGGTTACAAGCCCATTGGGGGGCTTGATCTCTGCCCGTAGGAGCCACAGGTAGACCGGGACCAGTAAGAAGTGACATGTGGCCAAGAGGAAGGAGACAGGAAAACTATAGAAATCAGCTCAAGAAGTCAAAAAGACATCAGGTCACTGAGTGGAGGGGCAAAAACCCCATACCACTCAGAGGTTCTTGAGGGTGTCACTGCATGACTGTGAACCCCAGTTGATTAGAGTTCTTGCTGAAGAACCAGAGAAATCATGAAGCAGAGCTATTTTTTTGATCCATGCAAAAACACAAACTTTCACAAAAAACATTTGGACAAAACTATAATCTTCTGTCTCTCCAACGTATCCTTTCTCTTCCACACTTTTAAGCCCCTAATTGATCAGTTGATCTGGTTTTGATGTTTGTGGCTGGTGTGAGGTAGGGATTCTGTTACATGTTTTCCTTATAGGAGAAACTATAGCTCTAACACCATGTATCAGTAGTCCATTAAGAAAAATCTCCTAGGGACGCCTGGGTGGCTCAGTTGGTTAAGCGGCTGTCTTCGGCTCAGGTCATGATCCCAGCGTCCTGGGATCGAGTCCCACATCGGGCTCCTTGCTCGGCAGGAAGCCTGCTTCTCCCTCTGTGTATGCCTGTGCTCGCTCACTCTCTCTCTTACAAATAAATAAATAAAATCTTTAAAAAAAAAAAAAGAAAGAAAAATCTCCTGTATTTCTTATTTACTGATCACACAGAATACTTCTGGTGCCAGTTGGATGGGTGTTTTTCCCACACCAAGCAATTCTCCAATTTTCTCTGGACACCAACTGGTATCCTACAATCCTGTTCAGTTCTGACACTACCTGGAGTGAGTGCAGACCCCTACATGTTAAGGGCTCACCCACCAAGACTGCCCCCAGCTTCCAGTTTCAAGTAGTGGGTCCCCAGGTTACCCACAACTTCTGTCCAAATTGGCTTCAAATCAGAGGTTCCCATGACCCTCTCCTTGGGTTCAATAGTTTGGTAAAGCGGCTCAATAGAGCCCAGGAAAACAGTTTACTTACTACCACTGGTTTATTACAAAGGATATTTTAAAGGATACAAATGAATAGCTAGATGCAGAGATATATGGGGGGAGGTCTGGAAGTGTTCTGAGCGCAAGAGCTTTTATCCTGGACTTGGGGTGCACCACCCTTCCGACACATGGATATGTTTACCAACCTGGAAGCTCTCCAAACCCATACTTCTTGGATATTTCCGGAGGCTTCATCACATAGCTGTGACCAGCTATTAACTCAATTTACATCCCCTCTGCCCTCACCAGAGAATGGGGGACAGGGCTAAAAGTTCCAAGCTTAGCATAGAGCCCACCAAGAGCCACTTCATTAGAACAAAAGACACTTGTATCACCCAGGAAATTCCAACGGATTTAGGAGCTCTGTATCAGACATTCCTATCACTCCGGAAATTATAAGGGTTTTAGGAGCTGTGTATCAGGAACCAGGTCAGAGACCAAATATTACCAGAAACCAGGGGCAGAGACATATGTATGTATGTATGTATGTATGTATGTATGTATGTATATATATATATACCACATCCGTCTTACTACACACACCATCTGCAATGTTCCTTCTCATTTTAATTACGTTTCCGTATATGCTTGGTCTATTTCTGGGCTCTCTGTTCTGTCCCATTGGCCCATTTGTCTGCCCCTGTCCCAACCGCACTCACCGTAGCTCTGTAGTTTATGTAGGTAAAGGTGGTGCAGGTTCTCCCACCTCATTCTATTCTAGGGGCGGCTTTGTCCTTCCTCATAAGCTTTAGAATCAGCTTCTCAGGTTCCTAGTAGGGGCAGGGGGAAGCTTCCTAGTTAGGAATCTTAGTGGAATTGCATTAAATTTATAGGGCAGTTTAGAAAATGGACATTTCT